>JADRCC010075591.1:0-12929 GCA_019843855.1 Hylomyscus alleni
CTTGCCAGCACATCTGTTGGAGCCTACTTCTTCAGGGTTCCAGCTTATACAGAAGACTAACTGAAACCCCCAATCTCATCGGACTGAGCAACCATTAGATCCTTGGACTTCCCATCCACAATGGCCCATTGTTGGGTTAGTGGACTGCAGACTGTAAGTCATCACAATAAATTTCCTTAATACAGAGAGACATTCCATAGGTTCTGTGACTCTAGAGAACTCTGACTAATGCACCTCCCTTCTTTTCCTACCTACAACCCCCAGCAAAGCTTAGGCCTCATACACATGTTGATTATTGGCTGCAGATGTGTTTGAATTGAGGAACACCAAGAAAAGAAACAATATGCATTCCTGAATGTATCTATTTCCAGAGAAGACTGTCCTTGTGGGTCGACACACTCAGTGGCAAAGACCTGCCTCGAACACAGGAGTAGAAGCAAGAGCAGAGGCGCATGCACAGGCTGGGGCCTTTCTGCAGAGGAGCATGCACAGGCTGGGGCCTTTCTACAGAGGAGCATGCACAGGCTGGGGCCTTTCTGCAGAGGCGCATGCACAGGCTGGGGCCTTTCTGCATGGTGCACTTTATGGCTGCTATTATCCACGGCTAATGACTTTGTACACAGCTCTTCATGGATGATTCCCTGGAACTGAGGCCACGTCATTTGCTTCTGTTTGATTCTGAGGAGTCTTTGACTGAGGAGACACTCCCTTCCCCACCTCTGTAGGGGCTACACAAAGCTCTGGCAGGATGTTTAGCCATTAATCATATGAGTAAGACTAGTAAATTCCTTCTAAGGTATTATATATATATTATATATAATATATTTTATATAATATATATATATATATATATATATATATATATATATGTTCATGTTATGCATGGGAGTTGACTTATGTATGTTCTATTAGTTTGGTGTTTCTGGAAAACCAGGTCCTAATTTGATTTCTGTTACTGTGTTAAACACTGGGAGCAAAAGCAACAGAGGATAAACACGGGTCAAGAACAACTTCAGAGATGTGGCTTAGATGCTAGAGTCTGTCAGTGGGAAGAGCCACGTCAGGACTAGGAAAGCAGAGGAGTAGAAGCATATGCTTACTGGCTTGCTCCCTCTGGCTCATGCTCATCCTGTTCTGATACAGTCTGGGTCAGTCTGCCAACGAGTGCACTTCGCCACAGTGGGTGGAACCCTCCCACATCAGTCAACAAGCATGACAATTTCTCACAGACGTAGCCACAGATTAATCTGATCTGGAAAACCCCTCAATCGAAACTCTTTCTTCTCAAGTCACTCTAAGTTGTGTCAAGTTGTCAATAACTATCAGCCAGGACAAATTGTGACAATCGTAAGTCCCTGCTGCGTGCTGGGATAGTGGAGGAGGCCCCTCATTCAAGTATGAGGCAAAAAATAATCGCACAGACACAGCTCAGTTCTGCCTTGCACATGCCCGGGTGCTTGTGAGACAGAAGAAAGTCACGTGATGCTCTGATGTCTGGTTTGCTGAGTTCTGCCTCTGACAGGCACCATGTTTTCTGCCAGCATTCCTGAAACAGTAACCACCTAATACATTTTACAGACAGAACCAATTCACTTCATTTTAAATAGACTTTGCAGTTTTTTATTTACTCTTTCTCTACAGCATCAACAAGTTGCTTTGTTTTGTTTTGTTTTGTTTTTTATACTATTGGTGGTTTTCACGAGGCAACCTCACTTTACACCTTCTAGCTTACTGTTCCACACCAGTATTAAAGTATATTGTCCTATACATTAAATTATAATCATTCTAATTAGAAGCCAGTAGACAGATAGGTGATTCTGGAAATATGTGAATTGTTTCAGTGTTTAGTCTGATTGTTTTTGTTTGTTTGTTTCTAAAAAATAAAGGAAAAGAGAAAGCACCACTTGGCTTCAATTTTTTCACTTAAAACCTATTTCCCACTAAGAATGTAACCTATGATAATTGTATTTTGTAAATAATGGAAATAAAGTTTTAAATTCAATAACCTCTCCAAGGAGGAAGGCACTCAATAGCCATTAAGTGCTTTATTGTTGCAAAGCATACTTAAACATGCATTATTTTTCATTTTAGCACAGCAGCATTCAGGATAGAAAATGTTGAGAGTAACATCTGCAGCTGGTCTTTCATGTCTGCATTCAAGTACTGTTCCCTCCACCTCACAAGACTCTGAGGTGTGGAAACCTCCAAGGAGAATAATGAGGGTACACCACAGACGTGTGACTGCAGATTCTGGGAAGGCATCCAGTTTGCACATCCTTATCTCTACAACCCTATCCACACTGGAATTGGACAGCTTGTCTCACATGCAGCAAAGAAACAGGCCTTGCTGAAGCAGCAAGAACATTTTCCAGCATGTCTGAGGTCTTTTCCAGACCTACTTCCATACAAATAATGTCAGCCACTCAACTCTCAACCACACAGCCTTCCACACACAGAAGGAGCTTAGGGATTTGACAAAGTATAAACGAAAGTCCCTCTACCCAGATTGTGATGGTCTGCAACACAAGGATCCAGGCCAGTCAGGCAAGCTAGCACTGTATTAAACAGATTAGATACTATGCAAAAAAGATTTTCTAGTGAGTCACAGCAGGGCAATCCTAGAAGAGATAAAAGGAGAAATTACAATCGAGGCCAGTTCTAAACCATTAGAAAACAGTAGCAATAGCCTGACCTCTGTGAGTGTTCCAAATGAAATGTGTGTCTCTGAAGATTCAGAGTTAACAAGCATACAAGAAAAAAAAAAACAAACAAACACGGCACCTTCATCTTTGTGGGTTGGCTCAAAACTTGCCCAGCTCCATCCATCTGCCTGCAAATTCTATAACTTCATTTATCTAAAGAGCTGGACAATATTCTGTTGTGTAATTACATCACAGTTTTATCATCCATTCTTCAATTGATGAACACCCAGGCTACTTCAACTTCCTGGCTATTGTGTGTAGACTAAGAATGAATATAGACGAGCAAGTATCTCTAAAGTAAAACATAGTCTTTCAGTTACATGCCTGAGAGTGAAATAGATGGATTGTGTAGTACATCCAGAGGTAAAGAAATTAGGAGATGGGTTAATCAAGGGAGTGGAGATAGAAAGTGTGATACAAAAGCTTTAAGGGAACTAATGAAACAGGAAGGGTTAAAGTGCGGTGAGGATTGGGGGGTAGGACAAAGAAAGGAATACAGTTGGGGTAAAGAACTTTAAAGACCTTTGAAAAAGTCATATGGAAACCTGCTTACTACTATAAGAAGCTTCCTAATACACACACATGCACACATGTGCAAACACACATACATGCACATATGCACACATGTGCAAACACACTTATGCACACATGTGCAAAAACACATGCACACATGTGTAAACACACATACATACACACATTGCAATTTCAAAGTGAACCTGAGATATACAGTGAAATAAGGCTAACCTGGGCAACTTACCAAGACCTTTTCTCAAAAGATAAAGGTTAGAGATCCAGCTCCTGGCTAGTATTTATAAGTCACTAAAAAAAAATGCTTTATAACATTTTCTCTTTTAGGAAAGAAGGCAGGTTTGGGGCTATGTTCATTTGCAAAGTCCATAACTTTTGGCTAGATAGTGTTTACTGTACAGAGAGTCATTATGTTTTTGTGGAACAGTTAAATACAAAGAGCTGTCTTAACTGAAAAGCAGGCGACATTGTCTATAATTTCATTTAAAACTACAATGGTCATAGTTACATTCAACCCCTCAGGGTGGTGAGTTGAGACTGGGCACTCCATGGTATTCCCTTCCTCAGTCAGTCCTGCTCCCAATGGAAAGCTACAAACCATACCATGTCTCTGCCATGACTGCCCCCCCCCCCCACATAATAATGCCATTTGCCATTAAGCCCTTCTCATACCTCCCACCACCAGCTCCTTCAGCACCAACTCTTCAGTTATTGGTTCTTATTGCCAATATTAAAACACAAGGCCAAATGGAATTTATAAAGAAGAGTGGACTCTATGGAAATACAGTCAGACATAAGGCTTTCGAGTAATTCAATATTAAATGAAATTCATATCCAACCAATTCCATCAAGTCTTCATGTGCTCAAAAAAGATATATTTTTTAAGTCTTTATAGTGTATTAGCCCTCTCCTCAGAAATGTGTACCTTTGTGGTAGACAAAATCAGTGAGGAATCTCTCCTTTTGTTTCCTGCCAGCACCAACACTGTCCTTTGCAGTCCTCCAACCTTATTTTGTGCTTATGTTCTGTACTGGCTGGTTTTGTGTGTCAACTTGACACAGGCTGGAGTTATCACAGAGAAGGGAGCTTCAGTTGGGGAAGTGCCTCCATGAGATCCAGCTGTGGGGCATTTTCTCAATTAGTAATCGAGGGGGTAGGGCCCCTTGTGAGTGGTGCCATCTTGGGTTCTATAAGAAAGCAGGTTGAGCAAGTCAGGAGAAGCAAGCCAGTAAGAAACATCTCTCCATGGCCTCTGCGTCAGCTCCTGCTTCCTGACCTGCTTGAGTTCCAGTCCTGACTTCCTCTAGTGATCAACAGCAATGTGGAAGTAAACTAAATAAACCCTTTCCTCCCCCAACTTGCTTCTTGGTCATGATGTTTGTGCAGGAATAGAAATCCTGACTAAGACATGTTCCTTTCACTCTCTTCTGGAGGCCTTTTCCTTCTCACAGAGGCCACGTCTCTCAGTTTTGAGTTTATACTTGTCACAACCAAAATGGGTTCTGAACCCAAGAGCAGTTAACATCTCCCATGCTTGTGTGCCTTTGGCTAGTTTTCCTCAGGTTTCTTATTTGCTACTGTAGCCTTCTCAGGGTTAAGGACACCAGTGACCTTTTGTTTCCTCTGAAGCTGATGAGTCTCTGAACTCCTTGTCTGAGTTGCTTCTATGTCATTCATGATGGCAGCTATCCTCCAGCAGCTAAGGAAGAAGACAGGACAGACGTGCCCCTTCCAGCCATGACTAGGTTCTGCCCTGCACATTGCCATCGGTATCCCCCACTGTGCTAAGGATACGTCCAGACTACATTAGTGAGCAAATTGCTTCCTGAAGTCAGGTCTTACAGAACCAACTGTATTGGTTAATTCTATGCTGCTGGATTCACAACAACTGGCAGAAACAACTTAAAGAGAGGTGTCTTGGTTTTATTTACTGCTTCTGTGATGATGTGTCTCATCTCAAGAAAGCAACTTAGGGAGAAAGGCTTTATCTTAATTCACAATTCCCAGTTACAATCCATCACTATGGGGAAGGCAAGGCAGCTTGGACTTTAAAGCAACTGTCTGTCCATCACATGATTAAGAGTAGAGAATAACTATACATGTATGATTACTGATCAACCCCTTCTCTTTTCCAGGCAGTCCAGGGTCCAACCCATGGAATGTTACTGCCCACATTTGGGGGCAGAAGTGGGTCTTCCTGCCTCAACTAACATAAACAAGACAGCCCTCCACAGGCCAATATGTTCTAGACAGTCTTCCATTAAGCCTACCTCTCAGATGATTCAGGCTTTGTCAAGGTGACAATTATTACTAATGATCTTAAGAGGAAACACTCAGGTCATCATGATGAGCAAGGCATGGTGGGACAACTCAGATTGGAGCAGAACATTCACATCACTGAGGACCATGAAACAGAGCAGGGCTCACACTGAGATTCAGGCAAGAACCCTCAAAGCCCCACCTCTGGTGATCTACTTTCTCCAGAGTTGTTCAAGTTCTGTCCCTGGTGAAGAGAGGTAACCAACATCTGCCTTGCCTCCTAAGACCCTAACAGCAAACCAAAGAACAGCCTACCACAGTTCATCCTGGAGAACCCATGGGTTTACTGAGCTTACTCACAGAGCATCTGTGAGAGGTTACCATTGGGAGCATAGGTAACCCAAAGGAGCCACCCAGCATAGATGATGGCTTCTCCAGAACTGATGAAAATGGAGCCCCTTCTCTGTCTTCAACAGTCTATATATCCTAGTGCCTTCTTGTTCAATCAAGGTAGAAAGCATACTAAAGACTGGGAGCAGTGGCTGGTTACTCAGACGAGTGTCCCAATGGCCCTCTTCACCCTGTTTTTGTAAGATGGAATGTCAACAGTCCACGGGCTTGACTGTGATGGCACAGTTGACACCATGACTATGGTGGACCTGCAGTTGAGAGGATGGTGCCTTGCAATGACCAGCCATCCTTACTTCCATGTAGTTAACAGCATCCCAGGATAGCACTGCCATCTGGACAGCATAGGATCAAATCGAGAGCCTGTGGGATATTTCAGTTGCAAAACATAACACCAGCTGTCTTAGTGCCCTATTGCTATGACCATAGCAACTCTTATAAGGAAAGGTATTTACCTGTGGCTTGCTCACAGTTCAGAGGTTTGGTCCATTGTCGTCATCGTGGAAAGCTTGGTGGCATGCAGGCAGACATGGTGCTGGAGAAGTAGCTTGAGAGTTCTACATGCTGACTGGTAGGCAGTAGTAAGAGAGGAACACCGGGAACCAAAGCCTGCCACCAATGACACACTTCCTCCAATAAGGCCACACCTAATTCCTGTTAAGAAGTGCTACTCTCTAATGACCAAGCATTCAAATGTTTGAATCTGTGGGGGCCATGCTTATTCAAACCACCAGCCATCTCTAACCATAGCCAAATGGTGTTCAAAACTACATAGACAACTGGTGTTATGTTTTGCAACTGAAATATCCCACAGGCTCTTGATTTGATCCTATGCTGTCCAGATGACAGTGCTATCCTGGGAGGCTGTTAACTACATGGAAGTAAGGATGGCTGATCATTGCAAGGCACCATCCTCTCGACTGCAGGTCCACCATAGTCATGGTGTCAACTGTTGACTCTCTTCTCACTCCCTATGACTTCCAGCCTCCAATACTGGCCTGTCAGGTCTCAAACATTACATTCTAGGAAGCATCCTGGGACTTCCTACTCTCTTCCCAGAAAGATCAAGGAATATGTTCATAGACAGAAATGTCCCTCACGGTGGTATTTGGCACATCTCATCGTAACTGCTTTGTTTCACTGTCAAGGTTAATAGACTGTAAATAGGAATGGTGCTTTAAGCACTTGGAATAATTCCCGACTCATAGGAGGTAGTCAAAATATATTGATTTACATAATGAGATTGTTATAGCTTGACTGTATCAATAAAGGTGGAGAAGCACAGAGCACAAAAGAGAACCTGGCAGAACCAAACAGTACTGGGAAGAAGAGGAGACAGGAGCAGTGACCTTCACCAAAAACCAGGGAGTTGTACAAATTCACAGAACAATAGGAGTCTATGTGTACGCATTTGAAGGTTCAAAGGCATCTACTGCCAAGGTCTCAGTCTGGCTGAGAAACTCACCGTTGTTCCCCTCCGGGTATAAAAAGCTTGTCCATACATTAAGTAAAACTCCCAAAGCATTACTAAGACACATATAGATCTATATTCCTAGGTCCTGCCAAAGTCTCCAACCTCACTTTGTACATGTTTGCTTCTGGATCACCTCACAAGTCACAATGAATTTCCACTGCCCAGAAAAATGTCCTCACCCTGCCCTCACCCATCCTGCTCTGATCGCACATAAAACCTAGAAACTCATTGCATTTCCTGTTTCTCATCAATAATGTCCTATTTTTATGTGGAGGATTTCTGTCAGTCACAGAAACCACCTTGAGTGTCCCTCCCTGACTCACTACTATATCAGCTTCGGTTCTACCTTTGGGACTTTTCATAAAGGCTTGTCATATTTTCTCTCACCAGCATATCTATCCCTCACTCAACATTCAGAACTGGTAGCCCTACCTGATTGTTCAGGAAGTTTGTTGAACAAATAAAACAGAGGAATAAAGGTAAAAAGATGGTGTCTTACTTACAGTTTCCATTGCTGTGAAGAGACACCATGACCAAGACAACTCTTATAATGGCAAACACTTAATTGGGGCTGGCTTCCAGTTTCAGAGGGTCAGTCTATTATCATTATGGAGGGAAGCATGGCAGCATCTGGGCAGGCATGGTGCTGGAGAAGGAGCTGAGAGTTCTACATCTTGGTCCAAACACAGTAGAAGGAGACTGACATATTCGGTCAGCTAGGAGGAAGCTCTTCTTCCACATTGAGCATAGGAGCCTCAAAGCCCAGCCCCTCAGTGACACATTGCCTCCAACAGGTCACACCTACTCCGACAAGGCCACACTTCCTATAGTGCTACTCCCTGGGCCCAGCATATTCAAAGTACGACAAAAGGAATTTGGCCACATCTCCCTTTGCACTGGAGTAGCTGTGTATATTAATTACGTTTTTATTGCCTTTATAAGCACTATGATCAATGTAACTTCTAGAGAGTTTATTTAGGACACACAGCTTCGGAGGATTAGAGTCCGTGAGTATCACATCTAGAATCATAGCAGCAGTCAAGCAGGCATGGCACTGAAGAAGTAGGGGACAGCTTACCTATTGATCCACAAACATGAGGCCTAAACAGCTAACTGGCAATGGCTCTGGACATTTGAAACTTCAAAGTCCATCCTCAGTGACACACCTCCTCCAGTAAGACCACACCTCCTAATTCCTCCCAAACAGCTTTGGCAACTGAGGACCAAGTACTCAGGTCCATGCATCTGCAGAGCCATTCTCTTTGAGGCCACACTGTAAAAATGTAGAATGTGATACAAAGTGCAGAAACATGAGGAAATTAGATACAGTGAAAGCGCATCTCAGTATCTAGGGAGAAGGTCTAAGTAGAAGCAAACATAGCTCCTGGAAAAGTCACAGAGGAAGAACAGAGAGAGGAGACAATATGGAATGGAGCTTTGCTACAAGTTGAGCATCTCTGATTAAAAATTATGGAATGTGATTTAAATGTCCAAAATTTAAAATCTTGTGAGAAAAATGTTATATAGACCATTCACAAAATTATTTAAACTATTGAATAAAGTCAATTTATTACCTAGCTTTCTCATCACTGACAAAGACCTGAGAGAAATATCCTAAATGAGAAAATTTTTATTTTCTTTCATGATCTCAGAGAGCTTAATTCGTGGCTACTTGATTGTATTTAAATGTCACAGCAACCAGTGTATGTGACAGAGGAGAGCTGCTCATCCCTGGTAGACAGGAAACAGTGATGTGATAGGAAGAGACCAGAGGTAATAGGTCCCCCAAATGCCTAGTTCCTTTATCTAGACCTCCTTACTTTCTCAGAACTTCCCAAAACAACATGACCAGCTGAAAACTAAGCCCCAGCACATAAGGCTTTGACAGAACGTTTGATATCCAACCATAACAGTTTTCCGTGCCTCTCTCATAATGAGAGAGGGAGTTAATCTTAACTTTAAGATTCTCTATCATCTTCACAGTCCCAATGGTACTCAAAGTCTCTCCTGAGATCAAGTCAAACTTTTAGCTGGGAATCCTTGCAAAGTCAAAGCAAAAACAGTTCTAAGTATAATGGCTGGGAGTAAACATTCCTACTTCAAAAGGAAATAATGGAGCTATAGAAAAGAAGAGAGAAACCAAAGCCAAGACCATAATGTAGCAGGAAAACTGTAAATACTGGAGTGCCCTGGCTGGCATTAGGGCACGTGATACCATGATCTGAGCTCCACAAACCTTGAGCAGCCAACGTCCCATGGCCCTGCCATTTGCACTCCATACTGCACTCTCTTCAGCGCCTCTGCTGACTTCCTCAGCAGGCATTGCATGTTTCTGACACCTTCAAGCTCTAAAGTCTCCACCCCAGGCTAGGCTTCACCCTCAGAGCCACAGACATTCCCTCTGAGGGGCTGCCTGCAGGGACTCCAATCCTACCTACAACCTTAGTTCTCCAGACTTTTCTCTAAAATTATAAGGGAAGGCTCTCAGATGCTACACCTCCTACACACTCTACGGCTTACAAAACCAGTACCAGGTGCATATCACCAAGGTCTACACCCAAATCCACCAGCCTCACATAACTGCTTCTCCACTGCTCCGAGTTACCACCAGAACACTTCCCAAGGCAACCCTATGCAAGCAGGACAGCCCAGTCATAACAGTGATGACTACAAAGTCCAGACACATCACCCTCTCATGGTGATGAGATGGCTGCTAAGCAGACAGGATCTCTTCTCCTTTATCTCCTTCTTCCTCTCTCTGAGCTCTCAGTCTTCTCCTCTTCCTTGCTCACCAATGTCTCCTTGTGATCCTTCTAACAAGCTCCACCCTCTGTCCTACTCCTGTTATGTCCTGTCTTCCTGCTATTCCTTCTGCCTAGAATTCACTTCCCCTCACAGAGGTCCATCAGCTTTACCAGCCCCTTCTCAGCAAGTTTTACAGCCAGCTACTGAGATGCCAGATGCTACCAATAGCTCAGCACATCCGTACTTTCCACTTTCTATTCCCCTTCACTTTTATCTCCCTGTAATATATTTTTATCTTTCAAACCACAAAAGAATCCATCTATGTATTATTTATCATTTATAGATGGTTTCTCCCCAACTCGTATATAGGCTCCATCCATGTAGGATCTGCACCCATTTGATTTGCTGATTGTCCAATGCCCAAATAGTACCTTGGATAATCTAACCTCACAAGTTACTATGTGGAAGCTTGCTTTTAATTTAATTATGTATTAGATATCAACTTGATGATGTTGAAACTATTTTATGTCAAACAATTTACTTAGTATTTTAATTTTCTAAATGTATTGGGGAGAGGTGGACTGAAACCCTGAAAGGAAAAAAGATGAATTTACTCTACCACCAAAAATACACTGGTTCTAAATCTCTCCTCTACACAGCATTTTAAGTTTCTTTAGCTCAGCTCTGTGAGATTCTATGAGGTAAAAGGGAAGACATTTGTTTACAATATTTACAAATGCTACCTCAGAAAAATAATGCCTATTGTCCAATACACTGAACATAGCTCATTTGTTGCAAAATTAATTATTCTCAATAGCATGACATAATTGTGGATGTCTTTCTAGTGTCTGTCCCTTACTTTGTAAAACATTGTGAGACTCTGACTTATGTCATCAGTTAATTAATTGAAGGTGACCTCGGAGCACCGAAAAGCACCTGTGCCACATTAAAGAAAGGAATCCCAGTCTTCCTCTTGGATAGCTTTGACCAAAAGGGAGCTCAAGTGTGAGTCCTCTGCTTCTAGCCCCAGACCTCTGTCACTCCCTCAGAAAGGGTTTTATTATATGTTTAACTGAACAGTAGAAAGCATCACAGGGGGAAGGAATGAATGATATTTTATAGTAATCTTTAACAAGTTTTATGAGGGATTAAACAGATGACCCCAATTGACCTGGACAACAAACATACTGTTCATCAGGCAGTAACTGCACGCTGTTTGCAGTGCTTATGCTGGATAAGTATGGCTTTCAGCTTGCCTGCTGGTGTCAGAAAATGATCATTATATCACTCATACACACAGAGAAGCATCGGGCTCTAGCTAGGGGGGGCACGGAAAAAATACATAAGTTACGCTTAAAGTCGTGCATTCATTAGCTTAGGTTGTAAAACTGACTACATAGGAAATCCAAGGCGAGTAAGCGTACTTGTTACTCTGTTCTTAAAGGCAAGCTAATCGGGCTGAATGCACAGCGGGATGCCAGTCTTAAGTGAACTGCAACACTCTGAAGTGTAGTGTTCCCTCGTCTGAGGGGCCCAGCACAAGTTCAAGACTCTTGGAATGCAAGAGATATTTTTTGTTTTCCTAAAAAGTACATGAACACACTTAACTCTAGCTTTGGACCCTGACAAATGATCTTATTCGTGGTCTTATTCACAGCCTCCACTGCAGGACTTAGTAGGTGAGCTGACTATATTTTTATTCCTACTCACCATCTGCTCCCCATAGATTGCATTAAAAACTTCTTGGCAAAGATAAACAATATAGTCACCCCACTGTTAGTGACATTGGGGGAGGGTGGAGAAGCTGTAAACCCTCCACATCAAGAAATGTAGAAAGAAAATGCCTCGTCTCAGGGTCAGAGTATGTTCTCTTTTATTTTAAGAAGTATTGTTATTAAAATGATGTTTTGACACAAACTTGTGATAAATGTGCCTACACAACCAATTTACTGTTCCCAGGGTTAAAAATACACATTGCAATGTGTTTGATGTATTAATATAATCATGGCCTCAAGAATATGTGTAGTAGTAGCATCATCCAAGAGGATAAAATAATTCTCACTTTTGGGTGAGAAAAATCACAATTAACTAAGAAAAATCAAAGTGGGATTATCCTTTCTGCACAACAACTAAATATATTACCATATTATATGGGTATTCTGCATTCACGTTTCCTTTTGTTGCTTTTATAATTAACCTCCAGGGATGTTATCTGCAATAAAGAAGCAGAAAATAACATCCATTATAAAAGTGTTTCTTTCCCAAACACTGAACAAGATCAAGATGAGAACCCAGCTGCCTACAGTATTAATGCTGGCATGTTTGTGATGTATAAAAATTACTGACTCTTATTCGGGTTAAAACTGACAGGTCCAAATTCTGGTAGTTAGACAAAAGCCAGCATTTCTCAGAAACTCATGAAGTCACTTCTCCTCTACCAAAGGAGCCATTTCTTTATCACTGGCAGAAGGGACATATGACAGTCATGTCTATTAGCATATCAAAGCACATGCTGGCCTCTGGTAACCTCAGTACCATAAGTCCCTGTTAAACATTTCAGGGTCCTCAGGCATCCCGGTTCTTCTCACCTGTTTATCCTTTCTCTAACTCCAGCCATGGAGCTTTCCTTCTCTCAATCTCTCTCTCTCTCTCTCCCTCCCTCCCTCCCCCTTTCTCCCTCTCCCTCTCCCTCTCCCTCTCTCCCTCCCTCCCTCTCCCTCTCTCCCTCCTTCCCTCCCTCTCCCCCTCCCCCTCTCCCTCCCTCTCCCTTTCCTATCTCTCTCCCTCCTTCCCTCCCTCCCTCCCTCTCCCTC
>JADRCC010075666.1:0-13770 GCA_019843855.1 Hylomyscus alleni
CCCCCCCATCCACCTGCCAACTGCTCCACATCCCACACCTCCTTCACACACCCTTGTCTCCATGTGGATGCACCCACTCCCCACCCCACCTGACGTCTAAATTCCCTGAGGCCTCCAGTCTCTTAAGTGTTAGGTGCATCATCTCTGGATGAACAGAGACCCAGCAGTTCTTTGCTGTATGTGTGTTGGAGGTCTCATATTTGATATCAGCTTGTGTATACTGCCTGGTTTGTGGTCCAGTGTTTGAGAGATCTCAGGGTTCCAGCTTAATTGAGACTGTTGGTCTTCCTACAGGGTCACAGTTCTTCTCAGCTTCTTTTAGCCTTTCCCTAATTAAGCCACAGGTGTTCTTTCTGCTGTCCCACAGGGCTTCAGTACTTTGCCCTCACCCAATACCAAATCAGGTTCCCCTCTCACCCCAACTATACTTACCTCCCTCCACTTTCTCTCCCAGGTTCCTCTCTCCCCACTTGTGATTGCATTCTTCTCCCTCCCAAGTGGGACTGAGGTGTCCTCACATGGGCACTTCAGCTTGTTGGCCTTGATTTCTATGTAATGCATCTTGGGTATTCTGTACTTCTTTTTTGTTATTGTTGTTGTTTTGTTTTGGCTAATATCCACTTACTAGTGACAACATACCATACATGTCCTTTTGTGTCTGAGTTTCCTCACTCAGGATAATATTTTCTAGTTCTATTAATTTACCTGCAAAACTCAGGATGTCCTCATTCTTAATAGCTGAGCAGCATTATATTGTGTAAATGAACCACATTTTCTGTACCCATTCTTCTGTCATGGAACATCTGAGTTATTTCCAGCTTCTGGCTATTACAAATAAGGCTGCTAAGAACATAGTGGAATATGTGTCCCTGTTGCATGATGAGATATCTTTTGGGTATATTTCTAAGAGTGGTATTGCTGGGTCTTCAGGTAGATCCATTTCCAATTTTCTGAGGAACCTTCAGATTGATTTTCAGAGTGGTTGTAGCAGTTTGCAATTCCACCAGCAATGGAGGCGTGTTCCTCTTTCTCAATATCCTTTCCAACATGTGTTGTCACCTGAGGTTTTGATCTTAGCCATTCTGACTGGTGTGAGGTGGAATCACAGGGTCATTTTGAATTTCATTTCTCTGATCAGTAAGGACTTTGGACATTTCTTGAGATGCTTCTCAGACATTCGAGATTCCTCAGTTGTGAAATCTTGGTTTAGTTCTATACCCTAATTTTTTTATTGAGTTGTTTTGTTTTTGATGATTAATTTCTTGAGTTCTTTATATATTTTGGATTTTAGCCCTCTATCAGATGTGGAGTTGGTGAATATTTTTCCCCAATGTGTAGGTTACATATTTATTGTTTCAAGTTTTGTTTGTTTTGGCTTTTGTTTTGTTTTGTTTTGTATTTAATATGAAGTTAAGAATTATCCTCAATTGAATAACATTCATTTTTTCATCTTTACATTTTATTTGTCCATTTATCTCTTAATGGAAACTTGATGGTTTCATATTAGGATCATTATAAATAGACTACAATAAATTTTAGTACATTTATTTACTTGGTTTAGTGAGTAACTTTCTTTTACTTATATAAAAAAATGTGGGATTTTCAGATCCTATGGCAAGCATCATTTTCATCTCTAAACAAATTTTCATGTTGCTATGCTTGGTGGGTGATGATTTATATTACCTCAAAGGTATATAAAAGTTTCCATATCTTCACAGGAACTTCGTTGTTGTCTTTCTTATTGGAAATATAATGAGGTGACATTATATTGTGGCTTTGATTTTCATTTCCATGGTTATTCATATGAGTGACTAGTCGTAAATAGACTTGTTGCTATTTATGTTTACATATGTTTCAGATTTATGATCTATTGTTACTGGGTTAATAGATTTAGTATTGATTTTTTGTCTATTATATTTTATATTTATGTTTTATTTGTCATCGTTGTCCATATAAGCCTATTTGTAGATGTTCCTGCACACGAGAGTGTCTGAACCCTTGGTGCATAGTCTACAGTTATTCACGATGCCTAATTAGTTACATTGGTGTTGGACCTGAATTCTTATTTTCAATACTGTTCAGCAAGTGTTTTATACACTGAGCCATCTCTCCAACTTTGGAAGATTTTATATCTTCCAGGAAGTTGAATCCAGTTAAGTAATACAGAGCTATATGGAGTATGTCATGTGGTGCATTATCCAAAAGGTGCACTTGGCCTAGGCAATTAACTTCTCATTCTCATCCAGCACTTACTATAAAGACAGTTTCTGGTGTCTTAACCTTCTGGCTCACTCTGTTTGAGCAATGCATGCTCCTAGGTGAAAACAAGCCACAGGAGTCTCATGTTCTTTGGATAAAAACCTTCATGTATTCAGGGAAATGTGTGGTTATTAAAGGAGAACGAAGAGGTTGGAGAACAGGACAGATGTTGGATACTGCACTTATATTTGTGAAAAGCACAAAAGAGGTGAGGGAAGATATGACTTCTGTAGATGAACATAAGCTTGGTAAGAGATGGTAGGAGCAATATTTCTACAAAAAAGATTTATTGTGTGTATGTGTATGGTGTATTTTGCAAATCTTTATTAGTTTGATATGTATTCTGCACACTGGTGACTGTCATCCATCTATATAAATATACACAAAAACCCTTCTTATATATTACAAACCAAATAATTGAGCAAAAATGAGTTTAAATGTACTATATTAACAGTTCAATGTAGGTTTAAGATAAGAGTTTTCTAAAGTTTCTTATATAAGTTATTTCTTTAGTATCTGATATGGTCTTGATCAGCATTGTGAAATATGATCTGAGACAGTCAATACATTCAAAATCAACTATTAAATTATGGCAATCTTGCCATTATGTATGATATTTTTAAAGAACAGATTCCGAGTTCTTAGTAACCAAATTTGCTTTTTAAACAGACTTATCAATAATAATTTCTCCCATGATGGTCTATGATAGAAGAGAAGATGATGAATTATTTAAAGCATGAAACACAATGTAGTTATAGAAGCAATGTGAACTTGAAGAAAATTTAGGTTTCATGAATATGCTTTGCATGTTTAATAGGAAAGGGAAAGGAAAATGTGAATAAAAATTATATACAAAGTTAAATTTTCAGAGAGGAAGACTAATTAATATCAAACTTAGGAACAAATAGGTTTATTTCTATAAAATCAGTGAAGGGAGGGTTATGCAATTTTTTAAAAAAAAGGCAAGAAATAGAAGATTTAGAAATTCACATTCTTTGACAGAGGGAGTTGAAAGGCCTAGTAAAGAAATCATGTCAGATAAAAAGGAGAAAAACATTAATGCAGTATGTAAAACAGTCAGACAGGCATCAGAAATATAAGAAAGGTTTCATAAATATGCAATTATAACAGAATAAAAAAATAAAGTTACAGACAATAAGAGAGGACAAAGACGAGATAGAAGGTTTAGAACAGGCAGAGACCAAAGAGGAATTAGAAAGTGGTTTTAAATATCAATAATGTTCCTAGTTTTTTTTCTTCAAATTCAAGTTAATATTATTTTGCATGCTACTTCTCAATAGTAATTTCATAGAGACAGTCAGTGTTATTACTCACCTCTGTAGTAACTTCAAAATCAAATGATTAACAGCATACTTGGTATAGAATGTTTACTCTGTGAAAAGAAAATTATAATTTTAACACTGATTTTGACATGACCAATTTTATTAAATTGGGATCTGCACAAATGAGAAAAAGGAGAGTCTGTGTTGTAATGAACTCTTCATGAAAGATTTGTTTCCACAAGTTATGACATCAAAGCCGAAGAGTATCTTCCTCCCGATTCAACTGTTTATACCTATGAATAGCAGATTTTAGGCAAACTGCTGGGGCCCTATCCTAATCCAACTTATCTTAATATCTCTATATATGATCATTATAATTTTTCTTACAATTATTTTCATTGAGATAAAATTGAAAACCAATAAAAATTATTTTAATGTAGATATTTTTTTGACATGTATACAGATTTCAAATATATAGACAGTAGTTTTTCATATGGAATAATGTGCATAACTTATCCCAAAGAACTTTTTCAAACAATCCTTGATGTACTCTTTTGATATAATCTATTTAAGATTATATACACATATCTGAAACTACCAGAGTTAGTTAACACTGTAAAGTTGCATGGTCAAATAATGGGCAAGGGTATTGGATCGTCCTCAACCAAATTTTATGTTTGTATATGTTAATATTACATTTTGTAATTTGTTCATTTGTAAGTCCATTATCTTGTTAAAATTGTCTCACTGTGGACTTGCTCTCATGTTTCACACTAATCCTTTCACTATGGAACACAATCTTTTCTTTTTCCCCATGGAGGAAATATTGAGAAAGATTTTTTACAAAGCCAGTTTATAATGATGGAATCAACCAATGGTCCACCAAAGACATTTCCTTGAAAGTAAATCACTTAATCTTGCTCTTTCTTATCATAACAGATTTATATCCAGTGTGTGAGTTTTCTTTGGGAGTAGATAATGATTTCTAAACTTTATAATCTTACTGACCCAGTTCTTTTTACTTGTAGATATAATCAAGGTGTTTTATTTTTTTCTTTCCTTAGGCTAAAGTGCTCATCACAGGTATATGCACAAAATAGGAATTTAATATGAAAAATTATAACTCAGGAGTGTTTCTCCTGTTCTAGAATTCATTGTTATTAGGTTTTCTTACCAGTCTTATTTATATTGTTCATTTATTGCTCTCTTCATTTTATTACATTCCATAGTTTTTATAAATCACCAGCTATTTGTAAATAAACATTCATCTAATTATTCATGACTTTGTACTTTTAAGTATTTGGAAAATAACTTTCGTACACTAATGTACAGTGCTTACATTTTCTATCTTAAAGGTCAATTTTCTCCATTTTAAATGAATCTTTTTATAAATTTACCATTACCTTTATATAGTTTTCTTACATAAAGTTATCTTAAAAATTAGAGTTATGGCTGGGCAGTGGTCGCACATGCCTTTAATCTTAGCACTTGAGAGGCAGAGGCAAGTGGATTTCTGATTTCAAGGCCACCCTGGTCTACAGAGTGAGTTCCAGGACAGCCAGGGTTATACAGAGAAACCCTGTCTCAAAAACAAAACAAAACAAAACAAAACAAAACAAAACAAAAAAACAAAAAACAAAACAAACAAAAACAAATTAGAGTTATGTTATTATAAATTAAAACATGAGCCAGTAGGCTTATTACCATCCTATTTTCACAGTGAGTAGTGGATACATAGCATGGAAAAAGCTTACCTGAAGTACACATGTTCATCCTTCATTTCTAGTAACTGCCTTGCCCATGTTCTCCTCCATGGCTAATCACAAACAGGTATAACAGAAGAATGAATTAAATAAGCCACATAGGATTTTCATCTCCTATGAATGGTGAGCCATACTGAAGAAAAGACAGTTGTATAATAAATGAAGAGTGTACAAAAAGTAGTATTTGTCCAATAAAGGAACATTTTTTAACTTCAAATTACTTTGAAAATTAATATCATGTATTTTGCCAGTGTTATCTGTAGTAGTTTTCTTGAGATGGGTATTGGTCCACATTATTATACTTACTTGATAAGGCCATAGGAATCAATGTGATGATTTTTATTCTCTAAATAATGAACCATTAACATAATATCACGTATTACAAGCATTTCAATAAAATAATATAACCTGAGGGAGACATACACATAAAGGGAGACATAAATTAGTTAACACACACATCTGTTCATCCATCCATCTATATACACATACATACATATACACATATGCATACAGGCATGCACACACACATATACACACACCATCAAATAGATACTTGCTATATATGTGCAAGCATGACCCCAACAGTATCAGTCGTTCTAAAGGGAATAACAACATAAATTTCACAGTACATTTTTAGAATGTTTTTATGGACTAGATCCTTCTCTCAGGTATTACATCTCCACCATACTATCTCCTCCCAAGGTACCTCCCAACTCTATCCACAACCATCCTCTCACATGTGTTTCTCTGGCTCTTTGGCTTTTTCTTGGTACTCTTTCCTCGTGTTGGGTTACCATTTCACAGTACATTATATCTGTGACTATTGTTATAACAAGAAAAACAGTATAAACAATTTTTGAATGAATGGTTTTTATACTTCTTCTTATTTATTAAACTCATGGTGAACGAGTGATTGATTGCTTTCTCTCACCATGTCTTAGTTCTCTTGAAGCACACCTAAATAAAATAGCGCTTTTACTGAACTTTTTTTTTCATTTTTAGTGGTTATTTTATTTATTTACATTTCAAATGTTATCCCCTTCCCACTCCACAAGCCCCCTATCTCTTTGTTCCTCCCCTTCCTGCCTCTATGAGGGTGCTCCCTGCCCGCTGACCCACTCCTGGCTCAGCGGACTAACATTCCTGTATTCTAGGTCATCAAGCCTCCACAGAACCAAAGGGGCTCCCCTCTCAGTGATGACAGATAAGACAATCCTCTGCTACAGATCTAGCTGGAGCCATGGGTACTCCTGCTATACTCTTTGGTTGGTGGTTTAGTCCCTTGGAGCTTTGGGAGGTCTGGTTGGCTGATATTGTTCTTCCTGTGAAGTTGCAAACCCCTTCAGCTCCTACAATCCTACATAACTTCTCCATTGGAGTGTCCATGCTCAGTCCAATATTTGGTTGTGTATATCCTCATCTATATTGGTCTGGTTCTGGCAGAGCCTCTCAGAAGACAGCTATACAGGGCTCCTGTCAGTATGTACCTCTTGGCATCAGCAAAAGTGTCTGGGTTTGGTGTCTGCAGATGGGATGGATCCCTATGTGAGGTAGTCTCTGGATGTCCTTTGCTTCAGTTTCTGCTCTAATCTTTGTCCCTGCATTTCCTTTTGACAGGAGGAATTCTGGATTGATATTTATGAGGTGGGTGGGTGGCCCCATCCTTCAACTTGGGCCATGCCTATCCACTGGATATGGTCTCTACAGGTTCTCTCTCCCCTTTGTTGGGTATTTCATCAAAAGTGCTCATATAGAGTTCAATAGAAAGACCAGAATACAGATATAAATTTAGTAGTAAACATAACAGAGATGTTTAGATATATAAAGGTCCTAAACTAAACAAGTATTATTCCAGAATTATTCAGAAAATGAAGTTATAAAGTAAACTTGAGATTCAAAGACCTTCATGATATCAGAATTTTAGATGATTGTAG
This sequence comes from Hylomyscus alleni, assembly GCA_019843855.1. NCBI lineage: Eukaryota > Metazoa > Chordata > Mammalia > Rodentia > Muridae > Hylomyscus > Hylomyscus alleni. The sequence continues at coordinate 7,240 of JADRCC010075666.1, forward strand.
GCCCTTTACAGATATGAAAAGAGAATGTTCTAGGAAGGAAGTAGTGAATCTTTATGAGTTAAGTAAAAAGAAGTGTTTTATTGACTTGGCAGATGGATAACTCTCAACAATTTAGTTTGTAAGAAATGCAATTTTTTAAGATTTTGCAATCATCTATTAGGAAATTCCAATTCCAATTAGATAGATAGTCAAATTTGAATTCCTAATTCCTGTGAGGAAATTGCATTGCACAAAGGAAATGTGAGAGCCTAGGGGAGCATTGACTTTAAATTCACAGTAATATTAAAACAATTCTTTACAATGTTGAGAAAGATTTATTGCAGAAGTATAATTGATGCACATGAGAAGTTCCACAGCAAAGTTCATTGGACATTTAAAAAGGTTTGGAATTGAATTAAAAACAATTTTTAAGTATTGAGCTGTACCTGTCCAGGTGTAGAGGACCTGCAATTTTCTCCCCAGGGATAAGGCATTTTTCTCCCTAAAAATCACAGTGAGTCTCTGTATTTGTTAAGGTTTGTTTGTTATTCATAGTCAGTAATTTAAAGTAACAGAAAAGATCTGTAATCATGTTCTCTTCAGGGACATATGTGATTTCTATGATACAATGTTCTGAGATTTCAGTTCCTTATTTTTGTTTCTAGAAATGTTCTTAACTATATCTACAATGTGGCATATTAATAATGAAAGCAGTGCCACAATGTTTAAAACAAAAATCTATGCTGTGGAGTTAACTAACAGAAATAAAGAGGGAACAGCGTAAAGAAACAAAATGACAGGAATTAGAAACAACTTAGGCTGTTTATCTGACAGGAAACCATAGGACTGTGTGTGTTACCTTTGCTGCATTATTTTATTCCATTCATTTAGTGTGACCATAGGACTCTTGATTTAGTCACATGAACAAATAAAGCAATAATAACTGACTTACTTTGACACCCATTATCTGACAGTGACATCTATAGCAATTATTTCGTGCTTACACACAAGAATATATAAAAATGTGATGTTGAAATAATGACTCAGTAAATCAAAAATTGTCTTGAAGTATTATTAGGAATAAACTCAGAGTCAGTTGTAAATAATTAGCCCATTATTGTTGATATACCTTTGTCAATTTTAAATGAATATAAATGCATTTTCAGTAAAATCGTTAAAAATTCTGAGACTAAAAATTTCTTTCTTATCATATGGTAACCTCTGAAATTATTTGCCACTAGTATTCTAAGGGGGGAAATCCGTGTGCTTTAAGTACATTATTTTCAAAGGTTCATTTTTTTAGGGATGCTCTATAGATAATTGCTGAACACTTGAATAAATAAAATTTAACCTTGGTAGTTCTGGATTGTGTTCAGTTTGGTGGGTGATTTAATTAAATATCCTTCTGCATAATGTTTATATTTGTAGAATATGTCATTTTTATTCACTTGTAAAAATTGAAATAATTTATACCTTTTAGAGTCTTATGCAATCTTAATGTACAAAGCCATAACATTGCTTTATATTTGTATAAAATTTGTATACATTTCATAAACACAAAATCAAGGATCAAGAGCTGCAATGAAAACTCATCTATTTGTAAGCTTTTAGATTTTAGTTTTCCATTGTAGCACAGCTAATAATCATTAGCCAACTTTTACACACTCAGTTAGCCAAACATGATAACATGATTGTGTCTCTGTAAGATCAATGTATGGCTTAGATCATCACACGGAATGATTCAGCTTGAACTTGTGGTTTGTATTGAGGCTTATGTTTTGATCTAATATTCACATTCTCTTGTTAAAAAGAACATGCAACCCATAGTTATAATCACCTAATGTTCCCATAAATTTTGAATGAGAAAAATCAGAAAAAGAGCCAGGCTTGTGTGACCTCCATCATTGCTCCCATGAAAATTAAAGGATGCTATTGTGACTAAGCCCCTTTGAAGGTTTGGGCAAAAGTACAGTGGAATATTTAATGAGACTTAGAAACACAGAACAGCTGGATTCAGACTCTGGGGTACCTTGTAGGCATCACTGATGTAACTTTTGTGGAAAAAAGAGAGATAATGATTGTTGTTTACTGTTAAAAAACAACAAATGAGAGACACTTAAAAATAGTGACATCTCATTAGCATAATAGTATAAATAGTAGTCTTAATATTTCCAACTATAAAATATAAAGGCAGAAAATTTATGATATTTTGTCCTCTTAATTTAAAATCTTGTGTATTTTTTGTCAATTCTGAGACTACACTTTCAGAAACTAAAGATGTCCACACAGTGGCCTGACACAATTCCATGTTTTCTTCAAAGATACTCATCTCTGAATTAAATGGAGAAATTCTAACAGCTGGAATTGAAAGGAGACATGTAATTGGCCTGTTTATAAATGTCTACAAGTGTAACAGTGACTAGATTCAACATGCAACTGACATCATGATGAATGTTTACACCACTTTCTTGAGAGTCAATTACACTATTTTTTTGTGCAGGGATTGGAGATCAGCCAGATCAGTTGTGTGAACAAAGACTCTTTGGATCTGTCTTTTAAATCAGGAATTCCCTCCATAGAATGCTACAGCAAGGTTGAAGCATCATTCCATCTGGTAAGAGAGAGATGCTTTCTATTTTCTCTTCAATGGTTAGAATTAGATAAGAGATCTTTTCAGACAGTGGTGGACCTGCAGGTTCAAGATGCTATGAGTTACAAGTTACAAAACGTTTTCTGCTTTAATATGTTTTTCATGATGTCTATCACCTTATGTTGTAGCAGATAAACAGTAACAATAAGTGCTGTCTGTCCTGCTAAGATTGTATTGGAAGTAGAGGAACCTAGAGCATCTCAGACGATCAATAGATGTGTGTTTGTCTAATGTTTAATACTATAGTTCTGGTCAAGATGAAGGCTACTGAAACCATAGTCATTTAATCTGAGTGTTCACGTTTTCCTCTCTCTAATATTGTAATAAATGATCACCCACTCACCTCCAATAAGTATGCCTTAGGGATTATTAACACATTTTTAGAACTTTATAACTTCCTTCATTTTCAAAATTGAGAAAGCTGTAGATAAAGAACTCTAGAGATTTTGTTTATATAGAGATTTTCCTTTTAGCACTAAATAAATGTGTCTAAGTGAGCAAAGTATATGGTTTGCTGTTCTTATCTTTTGACCTGTACTGCTTGTCATTAAGTACACAAAAGCTCTACATATTATCAGCTTTCCATGAACTCATCTATAGCACAAAAAATCAATATGTATTTATATATTCACATATGTATTTTTGATATATATGATATGTGTGTGTGTGCGCGCGCTCCCATGAAGGCAAATCTATTTATTCAAGTAAATTTCATATGTGAGTATATATGTAGAATTGTATGTGAACATATGAACTTAATTACATAATGACTTCTACATAATATCCCATTTACATGCTGTAACAATATAAATCCACAGGGACTAATAGCTTTCTGTTTTCAGTTTTGTAATTCCATTCTTTTAAAGAGGCATTAATTTAGAAACACTGATGTAAATTTTAAAAGAACCAAAAGCTGCATTTGAAGATAAATCTAATCTGTCAAATGAAAATAAACTTGAATATTGCAATTTCATTTACATTAGCTACTAGGTTCCATCCATATTTATGTGTCCATCTAGTTTGAATATAACCCTTTTGCAATTTATACACCAGAGTATTTTTCCTAGCTTCTAAAAGATAATTTTAATGACTTGTATATCTCTAATAAATATTATAGTCACTCACCTTTTATAAAAAATTACTGCCCATTTAACTTGTTCACTATTTTAAAAGGTAAAAAGTACCTGAATTTTAAGAAAAATGAACACAAAATATTTACACAAATTTATTAGGTATTTAACAAATAGGCTTAAATTATTTTACATTGAAGTAGGGTTTAGTATAAGGCAGAGATAAGAAACTCCTAAAGCAAGGGAGTTTAATAGAAAGAAAGCTGTACCTAAAGTAAGGGAGAATCAAAACTTGTACTTGGTGCAATGAGAAGTCAATGTTCTGATTCAACAAACTACATCTGCCTTTAACTCAAACTTGATGAGTTTCAAGTAATTGTGCCCTTCTTTCATTTAGATCATGCACACACACTCTCATGCTTCAAGCCTTGAGTTATTGATAACTGTTGGACTTTCTAAGATTTTATACCCAGTCAACTGTACTCCACAGAAAGACCACATATTTGAGAATACTTCAAATATTGGTCTTGAATTAATTAAAAAATAAGAATAATAACATCAAGTTGAGTGGTATGGAAGGGCACTGAAACTGGGAAGATTTTGAAAGTGGGAACATAGATGATCAAACTCTGTTATGCAATATTTAAAAAGAAATAATTAAAAATCAGCATGCAGTCATTCAATACAAACCATTTTTATGCTTTTGACATGTATGTTATACTGGAAAAAGCCACAAGAAATCGTTTTGCTCTGAATTAAAATCTGAAATAAAAGGATCTAAAAACATTACTAGTTACATTGTTAATTCTCCAAATTACCAAATTCAATATTAAGAATTGCTTTAAGAGTCTGTGTTTCTGAAATCTCAATGCATGCAACATCTAACCAGAACACAATATATTGACTTTGTAAGACTCTATCTTTACTAATATGACTTTACTCTTATACAAAATAAATCCTTCCAGGACAAAAATCTCATATTGTCTTCATTATATTGACTTTTAGAAATACCAGTTGTCAAATCATGTAAACAACACACACACACATGCACATATATGTATACATATATGCAAAAAGGCATATTCACACAGGATGATAGAAGATAGCAGAAAATTTCAGGTATAACACTGAGTCACATTATGAGTCTGCTGCTACAGAATCTCGCAGGATTTTAGACTCTCACACCTTAACTTTTGCTAGCCATATCAACAGTATTAATATTACCTTGTGTCCACACTCTACCTCTCCTCCTGCCTGAGTGTTGAGTCAACTATAAAGGTCTATCTCAACCCAAGCCTCAGACATGATCCTGGTAAAATATCTTTTCCCAATTTTCTTATCTTTATGGGGAAATACTAATATTTAGTGATACCAGGCAAGTTCATCATTCTAATTACATAACAATAAAACCACTGTAATTTGTTAACAGATACCATTTCATAATCCCACACAGAAAAGCATCATTTTGAGGCTTAGGTCCATCTTCTCTGACTGAGACAGACCTGGCAGTCCTCTGCCTTATGCGTGTTGGGGGCCTCATATCAGATGGTGTATGCTGCCTGGTTCAGTATCTGAGAGATCTCTGGAGAGTCTCTCATATTAAAATTTCTCTTATAGAATGGTACTATTTATATACTCAGAACGCAGAAGATTTGATAAGCAATATTAGCTTCTTCCTTACTTATTAGGTTGTGCTATTTAGTTTTATGTCAAGTTGAGTAAAAACATAGTCATATGTAGACTTTAATTATCTAAATTTAATTTCCCACATCTATACTCATCTGAGAGGGATACAATTGAGACAATGCTTCCACAAGATTGGGATGCAACAAGAAAATAATTCCTTAATTACTGACTGATGGGAGAATGCCTACCCCATGGTAGGTGGGGCTGCACCTTTGCAGCCCTGGGGCTTATGAGAAAGCAAGCTGAGAAAGCCGTGAATTTCAAGAGAGTAAACAGCACTTCTTTATTATTTCTGGCCTTTGAGTTTCAGCCCAGTTTAAGTTCCTGTCCTTATTTCTTTGATGATTGACAGTGACGCTGGAGTGAAACCCAGTCCAACCTTTCCTACCCAACGTTCCTTTGTCATGGCGCTTCATCCCAGCAATGTATCCCTAACTAAGACGCACGTGTAATTTACCAATATATAAATATAACAGGATTACTGAATCTTAAGACCCTGATAACACAGAGCTCATCCTACTTCTCAAATGAGCCTGCTCTATCGATGGATATGTTAGAGATAAGTGTCAGGCTGAAATCAACTTGGCTTTTCAATGCTTCCCTCCCCTGTGCTGTTTTTCTCCTCTAATGGCAACACAGTTAAGAAAAAAGTATAGAAGTTCACAAAGCCTTAGTGTGTCTCTTCTTTCTGTTCCCTCATCTGTTATTGTTAATAGCATGGGTAATTAAACCAAGCTCCACGGACTTCCAGTTCTTCGTCTTTAAAATGGAAATAATGACATCAATTTTATAGGATTAGATGAAATAATTTTGGTTAAGGATTACAGATAATATGCTCATTTTCCTATTTCTATAACTTAATATGAAGTAATGTAAAACTGATATATTTAACAGAATAGTTTTTAAATATCCCATTGGATTGAGAAGCCTCTGCACCTTCTGTGACATTTTAGAAATTATATGGCAATCAGGTAATTCATTTCTATCATATAAAAAAGGAATGACATTTTCTATTATTGAGCCAATGCGAACCAGGGCTGAGACTGTACATGATCTTCCCGAATGTGAAAAGGTACAAACATGCTCTCTTACATGAGCGAGTGTTGGATAATTTTGGAAACTAACTGCTAAATAGATTTTTTTTTT
>JADRCC010075711.1:0-11443 GCA_019843855.1 Hylomyscus alleni
GAGAGAGAGAGAGAGAGAGAGAGAGAGAGAGAGAGAGAGAGAGAGAAAGAGAGCAAGAGAGAAACAGAGAGAAAGAGAGAAAAACAGAGAGACAGAGAGAAAGAGAGAAAAACACAGAAAGAGACAGACAGAAAGGAGAGGTGACAGAGAGACACAGAAACAGAGACACAGAGAGAGTCACGGGAAACAAGCCTTTCCCGGGCCTGTGTGCCAAAGCAGCAATTGCATTAGCTTGTTTTTGGTAAGCAGAGGGCCACTGTCACCAAGGCCAGAGTGACTGCTACCATGTGGTAGGAACGACTTTTAAAGGTGAGGTTCTGATTTAGCTGGCGGAAAGAGCTGTGGAGCAGGCAGGCAGCCACACGAAGTCATCCCAAGTGGATTCTTGGTCCTCCCTCCATTTCCTAACTCTAACCCCAGCCCCTCACACTCTCAGCCACCCAAGTACTCAGAATCTCACAGCCCTAACAGTAGCCTCCATCTTTTCTCAAAAGAACATTCTTTTTAGGAAACTCAGCTGGAAAGCCAGTCTCAAGGAGGACACGGCTGGGCTAAACCCTATGAGGCAGAAAGTGGTCCAGTTTCTGCCACCTGGCAAGTCTGCTTCAGATAATGTTCCCCTTCAGGGCACACAGGATCTTTCATCCCCAAGGGGGTCCCCAGCAAAAGGCAAAGCTGAAGATCAAGGTGAACACTTAACTCATCAAGCAGTCAATAAATCCCCAGCCTCATAGACATTATCTTACAAGAAATGAAAGCTTGCCATTCTAAGAACTGGGCAGCCTCCACATTGGATCTCCAAGCCCAGGAAAATGGTGGGAAATATCTGGCCTTTATTTAGAGGTGAATTAACTTCACCCTTTACATTTTTCTACTATCCTCTTTGATTATTGATGTAGCAACCTCATGTCAAAGAAACATCGAACATAGGTAAATCTAAAATAAGCAGACCGGGATGTCCCTACAGTGCTTCTCTGTGTACAGTCATCAAGACCCTTTGGGGGGGGTGGTCACTGATAGAGTAGCATCTCTTCTTTCAGCCATGTCACATGACTACCAGGAATATGTCAACTGTACATGGAGGCAAGAACAGCAGGACCAGTCCCCAGTGGGGTGGTCCTGGAGGAATAGCAGAGACTTTGAATTCTTCCTATTTTGGCAACTCACACATTGGTAAGAGCACATTGCTCTAACAATCACAAGGGCATGTGGAAACTCCTAGGAGTAAGTCCTGAGGAACGGGGGCCCTCCAGGCTTCCATGTGGGCACAAACATCAAGAAGACTAAAGAAAAACTTCTGCCTTGCATTATAGCCACAGACTCCGGCCTTGGGGGAAAAAAAAACCAAAAACCTAGCAACTGGATTTATCCCAAAGTCATAATTTAGGACTAACATTAATTTGTAAATCATTTTATCTATGAAAATTATAGAAAATATTCCTACGATCCATTAGATTTCCCAGTTGTATATGTTCTCAACAGAAGCTAAAACAGTGGCATACAGCCCCTGCTGAATTAGGCGGGTGAATTCCGACTCCTGTGAGCACACCCACTTACAGCAAGGAGCACCCCACTACTGCAGTTGCCTTCCATTCTGAAGGTGGGGACAGTAGCTTCAGGACTGCTATCACCAGCTGTCTTGTGTCCCACTCAGGCACCTCACATTCTCCAAATGTTTGTATGGTGGGTTCACAAGTGTGCCAGGCTGGCGGGAAAATATGGCCTGTTCACCCACTTCACAGCCTCACAACTCCATCACAAACAAGATTAAGAGGAAAATCGTAATTGGAACACATCCGGAGAAAACCCAAATCGAACACTTGACTCTACCACTGGACTTTGAGCCTACCTCTTTCTACTCAGCCTTGAAAAGAAAAAAAAAGAGAGAGAGAGAGAAAAACGTGTCCTCGAGCCATGGGTGGAAAGCGCTAGACACAAACGCATGCTACACAGCACTGTGGGTGATCACGTGGTTTGTCCAGGAGAATTACTATAAGTGACAGAATGAAGGGCATGCCGTGTGACTATTAATTGATCAGTGACAATCACTTCGATCTGATAGTGTACCAAGATGAATCAGTGCTGGCTGACCAAACAACGAAAGGAGCCAAGGAAAAGCTCTTACCTAGGGTTCCCTCCCCAGCCGACTTGAGGGCATTCAGCTCTTCTTTTGTTATCTTTGTAGGGGCTTGATACCCAACGTCATTTACTGTGTTTGAAGTCTCTCCATTGGTGGCTATTTCTGAATTTAGGATTATTCCATGTTTCTGAAGGCAAAAACACATTTAATATAACACAGAGTGAGACCAGGTTAAACTATGCCAATTATAAAAGGATGCTATTTCTCCTGATGTAGATGTTAACTCTACAGGGATGGAGAAGTGTCTAGGTACCATGTTCACAGTCTTATCAATGCAGGGAGATCTGCAATGGCTTCCTCCTGGTGTGTTCCAATCTGTGACCCATTGTCTGGTCACAAGATACTTTAAAAAGGCTTTCCTCTAACTAAGGCAATGACCTGTGGGCTGCCACAGAAGTAGAACATCAAGAAAATGAACCTTTCACTATAAACTCTGACTGCTGTCTTTAAAAAGGGAAACCAGGGCCGGGTGGTGGTGGCGCACGCCTTTAGTCCCAGCACTTGGGAGGCAGAGACAGGCGGATTTCTGAGTTCGAGGCCACCCTGGTCTACAGAGTGAGTTCCAGGACAGCCAGAGCTACACAGAGAAACCCTGTCTCGAAAAACCAAAAAAAAAAAAAAAAAAAAGGGAAACCAGGATGAAGAAAGGAATACGTAAGTGTTATGGAAAGACAGAGTGCACGTTGCATAAAGACAACATTTGCAGGGGTCAGGATGTTTCCTATCTTCAAAGAGATAATTGTGTCAAGGACATGGCTGACCCTTTGAAAACAGCTGCCTGCCTCTATTGCAGAGTACCTTCTCGCTGTCTGCTTGGTTCAGGGCACTTTTTTCCTGGCTCCCAACTGCTGCACAGAGCCTGGAGTAGGAGCCTCATTTAGATCTTAGCTGTAAGCCTGTATCCTGCTGCTCTGACTCTGACTGAGGAGCTCGGGAAATGACACTGATATGTGTGTCTGGGGGCCGTTGGGACGTTACCATAGCCACACCCATCTCCCTACTACTGCTGCAATCCGAGAACCCACCCAGGATTGCCTACTTGATCCCCTTGGTATCGCCCTCACAAGATGTGACACTTGTCTTTTCTTCGATGTGGTGAAAAAGTGGGATCCCTCCACTTACCCCAGATATTGTTCAGCTAAGCAAGTCCTTGACAAGAGGCTTAAACAAGAAAGCACATATATTCTAATGAGGGTAAGAAAATATCTAGATAAACACCAAACTCAGAGCTAGAAATCTGAGCTACTTTGCAGACCTGTTCAGCTTGGAAACACCAGATGGTCCCTGCAGGGCACTGATATCACCTGCTTCCTGGGGATAGTTAATTGAAAGCTCGAATTTATTAACACAACGACAGTGATGAAAACAGAGCCAGCGCCCATGGCCACAGACCCACAGACCCTAAGTTGTCACTGTGGCGTTGTTTTTAAGCTGCACTTTGATTTCGTACCTTCAACTCCTCCTTCAGCTTGACTGTTTCTTCTCTAAGATCATCTCGTTCGCTCCTTATGGAATCAAAGAACTCTTTTTGTCTTTCTAATGCCTGAGTGTGCAGCAGAGGAGAGAGAGAGAGTGTGGTCAGCAGGGGGAGAGAAGAGAGATGAAGAGATGGAGAGATTAGCACAGATAGCAAGATAAGCAAGAAGCAAGGACTAGGAAGTACTGCCATCCAGGCACCAGTAAGGAAAAAAAAAATGCCATTGAGTTTATCCCAGGCTAGACTAGCTACTGTTTACACACTAGCGTTTCTAAGCAAGGGGTGCTATGGAGGAAGGCTACTTCAAAACTTCCACTTCTGCCTTTTGTTTTCTCATTGTAGTACTGCAGATTGAACCTAGGCCCTCATACATAGGAGGCCAGTGCTCTCCTGAGACACATTCCTAGGATATCCCATTACTGTCTAGCTTGGCTTTCTTTCTTTTTTTTTGAGAGGGGTATTGTTTGCTTTTGTGATAGGGTCTCAATGTGTGGCCCCAACTGGTCTGGAGCTTGCCTCCACAGTGCTGGGATTAAAGGCGTATACCATCACTGCCTGGTATATATCTTATAACATGCTCTGTATATCTTATAACATGGCACTGGAGAGTTAATGGGAACCACATAGTCCTTTTAATGAGAGATCAATGCAGAACAAGAATGGTTGCTAAAGAATCCTATTCAAGCTGGGCAGTTGGTGGTGCATGCTTTTGATCCCAGCATTTGGGAGGTAGAGGCAGGCAGATTTCTGAGTTCGAGGCCAGCCTGGTCTACAGAGTGAGTTCCAGGACAGTCAGGGCTATACAGAAAAACTCTGTCTTGGAAACAAAACAAAAAAACTTTACACAATAATTTTAGACATTTTTTGTTTATGTTCCTTTTGACATGTGTGCATGTCTCCATGTGTCTCTGTGTGTAGCTCAGAGGACAGTACCAGGTATTATTCATCAAATGCCATCATCTTTGTTTTAAAGACAGAGTCTCTTACTGTCCTGGATTCTCTGAGTTGGCTGGCTGGTCATCAAGCCTTAGGAATGTCCTTATCTCTAGCTCTCCTGCCTCCCCGGTGCCAGTTACAAATATGTGTCACCATGTCTGGTCTGGTGACTAAATGCAGATCCTTGTGCTTGCATGTTCCTGGCAACCCTGTCCCTTGCTGCTAAGCTATTTTTAGACATTGACTATATGTATTTGTTCTAAAAAATGTTCTGGAAAAGCATGTTTGTACATGTGTGTATAGACAGACAGACAGACAGGAACACATAGTCTCTTAGCCAAGGCTTATGAATTTGTCAAATTGAAATGGTGGGGCTCCATATTGTGAACATTTCTATGACGTGACAGATCACTCCTGGACCTGGGTTGGGACCCTGTCATCTGAGTTGCTATTCTTTAAGTGCCATGTGCTACTATGAGTCAGCAGTGACTTGGGTGGGAGGAGTTCATCGTTCCTATTTATTTACTACTAAATGTGGTCGGGCTGTCTCCTCCTTTCTGCAGAGGATGGAGAGAGATCCAGTGGAAACCTGAGGGGTGTGGTATCTGTCACCCACAGCATCTTATGACCTGGAGGGAAATTCTGGAGTTTGACCCTTCACAGTGAACTGCTCAGAGCCTCTCTCCTTGCATGGACTGCATTGCACTTAGGCTGCTCTGGTGCCGCAGGGAGAGAGACAACTTCAAATACCCAGCTATGGTCCCATCCAACTGGGTAAGCCTGGGGTAGCCAACAGGTTATTCGTGTTGTATCACATGAGGGACACACGCACACTCATGCAAATATTATTTTCCAAACCAAAGCTTCTGCAAGAGCCTATTTGCTAAGCATCCCACCCCTCGGAAGCATTTGGAGAAGGCTTGAGACTCCTACCCCTATCTTTTTGTCTTTCCACTCTATCGTTTCCTGAAGATCAGAAATCTCCCTGATAAAACCCGCCTGTTTCTGCTGCAGCTGTCGGATTTCCTGAAGAAAGGAACAGACAGAAAGAAAGCAGACAAAGGGTTAAGCAGAGAAAAGAAGTCGGTGCTGGATGACCAGGGTGGGAAGGTTGACCAGTAGGCAGCCAACAAGCATCTCATCTCACCAACCCCAGGTTCATCAGCATGCTAGAATTTTTCCTTGTTCTACTCTCAGTTCCAGTAAGAAAACCAGCTCGGCTGATTACCTTACCTCAAAGCCACCAATTACAGTCCTGATGGTGTTATAAAAACAAAAACCTAACCCTGTCCAGTCATGATTTGCTTGGCAGTAGGACAGGAGTGTGAGAAATAAGTGAGCAAATAGGTGAGCTCATCATTTTGCAAATGTCATAGAGTAAGAAAACAATGCCTGCAATGTCACTAAGTAATATAATCCATGGGATCACTGTTGTCCGTGTGTCCTACTGCTGATCGGAATGTTACCTGGCACATACCTGGGCCGGTTTCCTATAGCCACGGTAACAAATGACCACGACTGTCATGAAATCACATAAGTAGACTTTCTTATAGCTCTTCTGGGGGAGAGGATCAATAGCCTGTCTTCTCTGCTTCCTAGAACCTACCCAAACTCTACAAACGCTTCTTTACAAACTCTAACCCCCCACCCCCGCCCCACTGCTGTCGACAGAGCTCCCACCTCAGCATCTGACCTGCCTTCCTCTGGTGGGTACCCTTGTGATTACCTCAGAGCCACGCGGATGATCAAGGTCTTTGATCTCACCTTTGAAATCAAATTTTTCCATATTTACAACTTCTAGGGACTAAGGATGTGGACTAGTTTATCCTATCTCCCAAGACAAACCCAAGAGCACCAGAGTGAGACTCTGCCAGTGGGAGGAGCCGGCTGCTCCTCCAGGGATGGAAAGTTAGCCTGAACCCTGGATTTTAAGCAGAGTTGTAACTGACTCCCTGACTGGTGTTGGGGGGGAAGGGTCAGAAGTATTAAGGTTAAATGATGCATGAGGGTGGGTCCCAGGGTGGATAGGATGAGCGCTCATATCGAACACCGAAGGTGCTGTGCGCAACCTCGACCTGGACTCTGGTACCCAGAACAGTGAGGAAACAGGCTCTTGTTGCCAAGGCTACCAGGTCTCTGGTATTTTGTCTTAGCAGCCTGGGCTAAACAGCAAGGGGTCAACAGAAAGGGAAGAAGGCAGTGGCTACTTACCTCCAGCATTTCTTCCCTTTGCCTCAGGGCCTCTTTCACTTCGGCAAACTGGAACTGCAGGATGCTGTGGGCATGCTTCTCCCTCTCGAACTCCTGTGGGTGAGAAACAGCTCTGAGGGTGCAGCTCAATGGCATATTCCTGTCACGGGGCTCATGCTCTCATGAGCCACACTTCCCTCAGGACAAATACCCCTCTACTATGTCAGTGCTGTTTCCAAGGCACGCAATAATACAAACTCATTCCTCTGCTCTCCATAGAGGACAGTTTCCTCTAAGATTAATCTGCGGAGTGTGGAGGCGACAAATGTTTCCCAGATCCTCTCTTGCTAAGATACATCCTACGGTCTGTGGTCTTTTTCTAGGGGTCTGCTATGATTCCCACAGCTGGGCTGAAGGCCACGAGTATGCAAGAGCAAAACTGCTTCTGTCTTGTGAGTCCCAGTAGATCCTGAAATACATGCAACGCTGCCCTTCTCTGGGCTTAGAAGGTATGATTATTGAAACAGAGTAACTAAACTGCTTTTTCAAAATGAGTAGAAATAACATGATTTTCCTAAAATCTTTGATGTTTGCAATTAATCCCATAGAAAGCTGACATAAAATCAAAGACAGGAAATGAATTTTAGCATGAAAACCTGGAAGCACCTACTTGTGCACTATTTAAGCATGTCTGTTCTTTCACATACGTGTCTTTTCATGGTTGTTTTATTTTCATGCAAAATACTAATATTCTAGTAAAACTATTCTAGTAAAAAAAATAGTTTACACATTGAAACGATGCATACTAACACTTCAAGTCACCCAGAAAAGAGCACAGATTTTGTTTGTTTGTTTGTTTGTTTGAGACAGGGTTTCTCTGTATAACTCTGGCTGTCCTGGAACTCACTCTGTAGACCAGACTGGCCTCGAACTCAGAAATCCACCTGCCTCTGCCTCCCAAGTGCCAGAATTGAAGGCATGCACCACCACTGCCCGGCCAAGAGCACAGATTTTTGAGTTTTATATGAATTTGTATATATTGGCATGGCTATTTGTATGGGCGTGGGTGCTTGCGTGTATGCGCGCGTGCACGCACATGCACTATGTGTACAAGTATATGGAAGCCAGAAGTTCACCTTAGGTTGGGTGTCATTTCTTAGGAGCTGTCTACCTAGGTTATTTTTCTTTTCAAGGTTTATTTTGTTATTGTTTAATTATGTGTATGTGTGTGGACCTGTGCACATGTATGTCGATGTCCATGGAGGTCTCAGCCATCAGATCACCAGGAGCTGGGTTGCAGGCACTGATGAGCCACTTGGTTCTGGGAGCCAAACATGGGCTCCCTTATGTGACAGTAAGCAATCTTAAGCCTTGGGTCATCTTTCTAGATCTCATCTTGGTTTTTTTGAGAAAGGGCTTCTTGTGGTCAGAAGCTAGCTGATTAAGTTAATCTGGGTACCTGGTAAACACCAGAGATCAGTCCCCTGTCTCTGCCTCCACAGCACCAGGATTATAAGCAGGTGCCTCCATAGATGCTGCCGTCTGAAATCCGCTGTGCAGCAAGCATTTTACAGGGCGAGTTATCCCCGCCACTCTTGGGGTTGCTTTGTTTTGTTTGGTGACAGAGCCTTGTTATGTAGCCCAAGCTGGTCTTGGACTTGCAATCCTTCTGCCTCAGCTTCCTACATGTTGGGATCGGGATCACAGGCATTGCTACCACATATATGACAAATGCACAGTGTTCTAAGTCTCGGACTCTGGGCTTTCTGGACAAGTGGGGGAATCATTGCTTTAAAAAAACATAAACACAGCCGGGCAGTGGTGGTGCATGCCTTTAATCTCAGCACTTGGGAGACAGAGGCAAGTGGATTTCTGAGTTTGAAGCCAGCCTGGTCTACAGAGTGAATTCTAGGATAGCCAGGGCTATACAGAGAAACCCTGACTCAAAAAAAAAAACAAAACCAAAACCAAAACAAAAAAAAAAGCAAGAAAAATCACAAAACAACAACAACAACAACAACAACAAAACAAAACCAAAACCAAAACCGAAAAAAAAAAACCCAACAACAAACCCATAAACAGGCTGGAGAGGTGGCTCAGCAGTTAACTGCAAATACTGTTCTCATGAGCTTGGTTTCCAGCACCCATGTCAGGCAGCTCACAACAACTGCCTGTAACTCAGTGGTTCTCCACCTTCCTAATGCTGTGACTCTTAAATACAGTTCCTCGTGTTGTGCTGACCCCCAATCATAAAATTTTTTTGGTTGCTACTTCATAACTGTAATTTCGCTACCGTTAGGAATCATAATGTACATATCTGATATGTAAGACATCTGATACGTGACGCTTGTGAAAGCATTGTGCCCCACAGGTTGAGAACCACTTCTCTGACTCCAGCTCTGAGGGATCCAACACCTTCCTCTGGCTTCCACAAGCCAGCGTACTCATGCACATACCCCCTCAAGCTCCCCATATAATTAAAAAATAAAAATCCTTTAGAGATGTAATGCACACAACATTTACACAGTCCCCCTACCATTCCTGAGCACGGTGGGCGGCGCTTACCTTGTTCTTCTCCTCGTACTGCCGCTGAGACTCGGCCAGCTGCTCTTCCAGCTCCAGTAGCATGTCCTTCAGCGTGTCCACCTGGTACATGAAGTTCGTCTTCTCATTGTCTAGCTGGGCGTTGGAGACCATAGCCTTCTTGTACTTCTCCTCAACTTCGGCCAGGGAGTCCTGCGGAAACCAGGACATCCATCGTTTCAAAATTGCAAAAGGAGAACAAGTCTCTTTCCATTGAGAAGGCACAGAGCCCCCCTTCTCCATGTCCCATCACTGGGACAAGTACCTTTTAGCTGTCAGGGAAGAACAAGTATAGCCTAAGGCTTGCCTGTGAGGGATGATGTTGACTATATTCACTGAGCCTGGAAGACCCCTAAATGTGGGCCATCCCTAGGTGGGAATCCTGGCTTGCACAGGTAGGAGAAAGGGAGCAACAACACTCCTCGCTCTCTGCTTTGCGGACTGCACAGGCACTGTGACCAGCTGCTTCATGTTCTTGCCTCGCATCCCTGCCGTGATGGACTGTATCCTTGAACTGTGAGCCCAAACCCCTCCTCCCTTCAGTTGCTTCTGTCAGCAATAGGAGTGACTAAGGCAACAATGTTTTTTCTTGTCAAGCAAGGAAGCTTGTGGGACACGGGTGGCCTGGGGAGGCAGCAGAGCCAGTGACTGATTGAGCAGCCAGACTCTTCCCACAGGCCATGGCAACACAGTGGGTTTCTGAAGTCATTACCAGTTCCTGGTGGAAATAAAAACCCTGCCACAAGCCACGGCTAGGTCGCTCTCTCCAGGCTTGGGAACCAGGAAAGGAGTTGCGATCATTTCAGATCTCTGACTCATGGGAAATAAAACAAGGTACACAGGTCCTACTGGGTAGTTCCTGGAGTGGCCAAGGTCATTTGTTGGAAAGGACAGCCGTGGGAAAGAGGTTGTAAAGATCATACTGGCAGTGGTGCCCAGACTTGGCTCTCACTCTTGCAGGCTCTAAAATTTAAATGTCAGGAGAGTGAAGCCAGGAGAGAGGGGGGCAGTCACCAGCTTGAACTACCCAGAGCCTAAGAAAGAGGTTGCCAGTTCAAGAGTCAGAGCTATGAAGAGACCCTGTGGACCCCAGCGCTGGTCCCGCTATGGATATACACCATGACAACCCAAAGTGGTATCACTGGCTCTCAGTTGATTTGTGGTTCCATTTTTAGGTGAGTGAAAAGCCAGGGTCTTCATTTGTCTATTATATAGAAGTGACTATGAACACGATGAATTAGTATGTGACTTCTGCCACCTGTCTGTCTGGGGTATGTTGCTTAGATGATTTCTTGGGCCCTTTCTGAGAGAAAGAAGGAACCGATCGATCTGTCTCGACTTGTCTTGAGCTTGTTGTGGATATGGCTGCCATAAGTCTTGGCGCCAGCTCCCTGGTGCACCGGCTCACCTCTGCATTGTTAAGGAACAGGCACAGTACATTTCCTGTAGGCATGGCGATGTCCCTCACAGTCTGAGAGCAGTGCACACACATACACTCTCAGATGCTGTTGTCCTAAGTGAAAGTCGACAGCATGCAATAACCCGGATGTTTCAAAAGCACGTGTGTTAGGGTGGCTGCAGTGAGTTCAACATGGCAAACTGGGAGGACACTTGTATGTGAGAACGATGGAGAGCCAAGAGGAGCAAAACTCTCTAGTGCCCGTCTGCTGTGTTTTCAAAGTGAGACGTTGGCTCTAAGCCTAGCGGGAGGGTGTTGAGCACCATCCCACATCAGGGGATGGGTCTGTCACCTTCTCCACTAGAGACTCACTGTGTTCAGAAACTGCATTTGAAAGACGACAGATGCATGCCATGTTAGAATTCCCATGACCCTACACTTTCCACACCTGGTGCCCTTCACAGTGAGCATGCTCATGGGACTTCTGTGAGGCTTTTTAAAGTTAAGGTGGGTTAGTGTCACAGGCTCACACTTCCATAAACCGGTACCTTCATCTCTTTCAGTCCCTGCATGTATTTGCCTTCTACATCCTGAATCTGGTCCTTTAACTCATTAAGTTCCTGAAGGAAATACACAAAAGGGCAAATGACATCAAGGGAGAGAATTGGCAGAGCACACATGCACACACACACACACACACACACACACACACACACAC
>JADRCC010075785.1:0-12636 GCA_019843855.1 Hylomyscus alleni
GCCTCTGCCTCTGCCTCTGCCTCTGCCTCTGCCTCTGCCTCTGCCTCCAAAGTGTTGGGATTAAAAGCCTGTGCAAAATGTTAGTTTTGTTTCTTTGTTTTGAGATAGTGTCTCACTATGTAGCCAAGGCTAGTCTGGAACTCTTGATCTTTCTATTGTGATCTCCCAAAAGCTGAGATTACAAGAATGTATCACCATCCCTGGCTAGTTTTTATACCTTTTTTTCTACATAATACCTTAAGATGAAATTTGACAACAATTGTAATAATTAAAACTCCTCTTACAAAATGAAATTTGATGTATTTGGGTCAGGTAAATGAACTGCAGGTATCTTAGCGCTGACAGTAGCTTGTCCAAGGAAAGTGACTCTGTGCCCATAAGGAGAGAGATGGGAGGAGGACTTCATGTTTTCCTGCAGAGGGTGGTTGGAGAGCTCCTGTGGCACAGCCACCAAACCCGGGAGTTCAGTGTTAGGTCTAGAATTTGGTTATACACAATGAATTGCCTGCCCATTCCCAGCCACCAAGACTCCCTTCAGCACTGCAGATTCTGACCACAAGAATATGAGCTAACCTCTCCAGTTGAAAGTCCATTTGCTTTGGTGACGGTGTAGCTCCATTGATTGAATGTTTGCCTTGTATTCACAAAGCCCTCCATTTGATCCCCAGCACTATATAAAATGGGGCTCAGTGGCCCATGCCTGCAATCCCAGCATGTGGGGATAGAGGTTGAAGAGTTACAAGTTCAACATCATCCTTGACTTCATGACAAGTTCAGAGCCAGCTTGGGCTGCATGAGACTTTTTCAAAACACCATCAACAACAACTGAAAGTCCAGGTTCATGTTTTCAGGATCAGATCAGTAACTTCCTGTGAAATCTTTTCCTAGGTTGTCCTTGCCCAGCAAGTCTGTTGACTGGACCCACTTTGGAGGTAATGTTGCTGCAGCACACATCCAAACCTGCTCATCCCTTCTCTGTCCTGAGGGTGACCTCAGGAAGGGACTTCTTTGGCTTCTTCCGAGTCAGCTTATCTGCTTATTGAGAGGATCCCAAGTGTTGCAGTCAGGGTTTGGTGTTGTTAGGGAGTGGCAAGTAGTGAGCTTGGGAGTTTAGTGAGAAAGTGAGTGCCATGTTTCCTAGAGAAGATGGACTTGGTGGGAATGTGCTAGGAAGTCTCCCTGGGAAGCACAGCAGTGAGGGACAGTGGCAGAGAAAGGAGGTCAGACGTATCTCCATGATCAGGCTCCTGCCTCAGAAGACCTCTTCTGATACCACTCTGAAGGCTTTAAAGGGAAGCAAAGTAGAAGATTCTCTGATCTCAAGAATGGTGGTGCTGGGAACTAGCAGACTGACTAGGGAGTGTGAGAAGTGTGTGTACATGTGTGTGGAGACAGGGTCTCTCATTGAACTGGTCTCTCACTGGCCTGGAGCATGCTAATGTAGCAAAGGTGGCTGGCTAGCAAGCCCCAAGGGTGCTGCCTCTTTTTATATCAGTTTTGGTTAAAAACCAGGCCTCCATGCTTGCACAGCACTTCATGGACTGAGCACTTCATGGTCTTCCGAGACCCCAAGAATTGTTTCTTAAGTGAGGCACGTGGGACGGCCTTGATGGAACTATGTGTAAAAGGCCTTTCTGCCACCTTCCCTCTGCTTTAAAATCAGGCTCTCCTCCCTCAGATGAGATCCGGACCCTCCGAGACCAGTTGCTTTTACTGCACAATCAGCTGCTGTATGAGCGCTTCAAGCGGCAGCAGCATGCACTCAGGAACAGAAGGCTCCTGCGCAAGGTGATCCGAGCAGCGGCTCTGGAGGAGCACAATGCAGCAATGGTGAGTAGTCAGGTGTAGCCATCCACACGCTGCTTTGTAGAGAGCAGCTGCTGAGTGAAGGTTCGCCCTGAGTGATCGAGGGCGGACCACTTAGCCTGTGAGGTACAGGTGTGCATGGCTAAATCTCATAACTTCTGCCACACTCTCAAGAACCACAAGAACAAGTGCCTTTGTGACTGCTTGGCATTCATGTAAAGGGCACAAAGAGTTTATTTTTCCTGCTGGGAAGCCATTTGTTTCATGGCACTGAGCTGAAGGTGTTTGATGCCATAGATATAAAGCCAACCAGATATGGACTTCAAGTGTCAGGTTTTACCTTAAGCCTTTGGGGTTTTTGTTGGGGGTTGTTTGTTTGTTTGTTTGTTTGTTTGTTTGTTTGTTTGAGACAGGGTCTTTCCATATAGCCATGGAACAGGAACTCACTATGTAGACCAGATTGGCCTCAAACTCACATAGACCTGCCTACCTCTGCTTCTGCTTCCCAAGTGCTGGGATTTAAGATGTGCACCACAACAGGTGACTTAGGTTAAGCCTTCTGATGCCTCTTTACCCATTCTGTAGATAATTATTGATAGTGGCAGTCTGTGTTGTAGCCTGTGGTGTTAGTTAACTCATGCCAACAAGCATTTGCTCTACCTGGCACATGGAGTGCTCAGTCAGGGCCTAGCATTTTAGAGGACTACCACATTGGATTGAAGGTCCTCCTCAGTAGGCAGCTAGGACTGTAGCAAGTGTCAGAAGTTCCTGAGGAAAGTTCCATGTGCTAATGTGCAGTTTGGGAAACTTGACGGTAGAGAGGCACCAGATCCATAAGTGCGTGATTAGAATTCCAGAGCAGTGTGTGACTGTCAATGTTGGTGACGTGTTAACCTTGAGTGTCATTGCCCATGTTGGGTGGACAGCTAAAATGATAGTGTCTCTGCCTTTGCTAGAAAGATCAGTTGAAGTTACAAGAGAAGGACATCCAGATGTGGAAGGTGAGTCTGCAGAAAGAACAAACCCGATACAGTCAGCTTCAGGACCAACGTGACACCATGGTGACCCAATTGCATAGCCAGATCAGACAGCTACAGCACGACCGAGAAGAATTCTACAACCAGAGTCAGGAGTTACAGGTACCAGCTGCTGTACCGGGTGGGTGGCAGAAGGCATGGTGTCAGCTGTGTCCTCTCGCCTCACTCAGCTTGCCTAAGATGAGCACTTTGCTCTCAAGTGACAAGTGTATTGTGTATGGGATGGATCTGAGGACAGAAGTCCCCAGCTTTCTCTGTTCAGTGTTCCCCTAGTGTTCCCAGCACCCTGAAGCCAAAAGAACAATTTAATGCTCCTCTAAGCCAGTGGTTCTCAACTTGTGGGTCACGACCATAGGAAGAACACGTATTTCTTATGGTCTTAGTAACTGACATACCACTCAGTAGCAAAATTACAGTTGTGAAATAACAATGAAAATAAATTTATGTTTGGGTTTCCTAAGACCGTCGGAAATAGGTCAGGACCCACACATTGGGAACTGCTGCTCTAAGTGGATTTGAATCCTCTGTGGGGTTGATTCCTCTTGGCATAGAGGCTGTTCAGAAACAACACACCTACATTTAAAATATTTTAGACTTCACTTTTAAATAGCCATGATTGCTAAGTCAAGTGACTCTGTTGTCACCACACATTGCTTTGGCTTCGGAATCAGTAGACAGTGACATCTTCATTTTCTCCTCCACTCTGTTTTCTCATATTGCTTTTTTAGTACATAAATCATTAAAAGCCCAGTGTTGCCAGGATATGGCATTATCCTCACACAGGTAGCACCTTCTTTACCAATTAATCAGTAGTCCCCACAATGTCCCACAGATGTCGCTGTAGTCCCTTCAAAAGTGAAAAGTCTGGGCCAATTTCTGTGTAGTCGCATGGTCTGGGACATGTAATTTTGGACTTGTAAGGAACAGATCTTTGGGAAGGCTCCCCTCCCTTATGTTAAGTAGTAAGAGACTCAGAATCTTTCCTTTAAAATTGCAAAGTTTGATACTGACAAGAGAGCAGTTGAGGAGCAGAGCATCCCCAGCTCTGCCTCTGCCCATGGCTGTGCCTGTTGGTGCTCTTGTAACCTCACGGCCAACTGTCTTTGGTAGACAAAGCTGGAGGACTGCAGAAACATGATTGCAGAGCTTCGGGTGGAGCTGAAGAAGGCCAACAACAAGGTGTGCCACACTGAGCTGCTGCTCAGCCAGGTCTCTCAGAAGGTAAGATTAGACTCCCACCTGCTGACTCTTGCATGAGGCCAGACAGGTATATTACTTGTATTGGTGATCCAGCAGTGAGGGATTCTACCCAAAAACATCTGGAGACATTGGTGGGAGTGGGAAAGGTCCATGGGCACTGACCTCCAAGTGCAGCACTTCCTCCAGTGCAGAGAGTCCTCACAACAAAAGGACCTGCTGAACTGAGGCCAGTCACAGCCTATGGAACTCTTTTCAATACCTTGCTTGTGAAGTCTGTTAAGGGTTTTGAGCTGTGACTTTCCATAGGTATTCAGTGAGATCTGTGTCATGTATTCAGAAACAGGTTAGTTCACATAGCTGCCTCTGCTCCAGGGTTCTTGGGCTAGCTGCATTGAAATGCATCTGTGTTGCTTCTGTGCAGAGAACAACCCAAGTATGTTTCTGCTGCCCTTGGATACCTTCTTTTCCATTAGCCATGGACTCACTGGAATGGCTTATTCTGCCCTGCATTGCACTGTGCTCCTCAATAGTTACTGTTGCTGTCTGTTACCTAGTTTTGCCATGCTGAACTTGCACTTTCTCACTTCTGTCTGGCAGCTCTCCAACAGTGAGTCAGTGCAGCAGCAGATGGAGTTCTTGAATAGGCAGCTCCTGGTGCTTGGGGAGGTCAATGAGCTGTACCTGGAGCAGCTGCAGAGCAAGCATCCTGACACCACCAAGGTAAGTGGTGGGGCACTGAGAGAGACAAAACTGCACCACCCGGCCCGGTGTTCTGCAGAGCAGCCAGGCCCAGCCACACAGCAGTGTCCAGGCATAGGAAGACGTGCAGCAGGCATGTGTCCTGGTGGGGCTGCTTTGCAGGGTCCAAGCTACATGAGTGTCAGTTACTATTCTCCTATCTGGGACAAAACTGACAAAAGTAACTGGAACGAGGAAATGTTTGTTGGTTCACAGTTTGAGCGGACATGGTGGAGGAGTGTGGCCATGGCTCACACTGTTACAGTCAGGAGGGGACATGGAGGAGGAGTGTGACCATGGCTCATAGTGTCACAAGAGGGGACATGGTAAAGGAGTGTGACCGTGGCTCATAGTGTCACAGTCGGAAGGGGACATGGTGGAGGAGTGTGAACATGGCTCACACTGTCACAGCCAGGAAGGGACATGGTGGAGGAGTGTGGCCAAGGCTCTCATACTGTCACAGTCGGGAGGGGACATTGTGAAGGAGTGTGACCATTGCTCACACTGTCACGATCAGCAGGAGACATGGTGGAGGAGTGTGGCCATGGCTCACATTGTCACACTCAGGAAGCAGGGAGAGACAGTGCAGCTCGCTTTCTCCTTTTCATTCATTCTACTGGGTGGGCTGCCCTATTTAGGATTGGTCCTACCCCTTCAGTTTGCTAGTCTAGATAATTCCTTACAGGCAGGCCCAGAGCTTTGTTTCCATAGTGATTCTATACCCCATAAGTTGGTAAGACTGGCCATCACACAGTGAAAGCATGAGATGTTGCCAAGCAGAAGTGAGGAGAAACTTGGGGGCAGCCAGTCTGCTACCTTCAGGATCCAGGGTGTGTGCAGGCTGCTCTGCCTCAGCACCCATGCCGCTTTCCTTTTTTTCCTGAAATGAACATCTTGCCAATGTTCATTTGGTCCTGATGTCAGCATGGAGACCAGTTAGTGTGCTGAGACAGATGCTCATATCACTGTACAGTCAGCCTCAGGCAGTTAGAAAGGAACTTGGTTGGAATTTTGGTAGAGTATACTCTTGTGCTCTGACACTGCTCCTCCATCAAATGCCTTTAGCACCCTCGGGTCAAAGCTCTATCAAAGGTCATCTGTGGTCTCAAAGTGGAGTGTTGTCTCAGAATTGAGAAGACAAATTCATGGGAGAGTTGCTTCTTAATTCTCAGCCTCCAGTTCAGTGTCTGGAGGATGTCAGAAGTAGAACTACCTAGAATCCAGCTATTAATTACCCTGGAGGCAGAATAGTTTTGAGAGAATGTGAATAACAGACCCAAGGACTCACCCCTAAAGAGCTTGCTGAGCCACATTGTTTTTCAAGATAGGATATCCCTATGTAGTGGTGGCTGCTCTGAAACTCTCAGACCAGGCCATCCTTGAACTCACAGAGATGCACTTGTCTCTGCTTTCCATGTACTGGGATTAAAGGTAATGCCACCATGTCTGACTGCTATTGACTACTTTTGATGCCTCCAGGGAGATGACACATAGCTGGACTGGCTTCTGTTACTTGGAACCCTGAGACTGGCAGCAGCCATGTTCCCTCTTGGGAGCTGTTTCACGGTTATGAGTTGTGAAGTCCATTCATGTTAACTGGGATGCTTTCTGTTCAACATCACAGAACAAAACAAAACAAAAAATCTTGCTTAATAATACAGAGCTTTTGCTTTATTTGACAGAAACTCCTAAGCCAGGTGAATTCCAAGTTGATCAAGGTGGCAGTTTGGGGTCAACATGAGGAAGCCAGGTTCTCTGAATCCATCCTTCTGCCATCTTACCCTGTTAGCCTTGTCTTCCAGCTAGCCACCCTGGTTGATATACCAAGTGCCCCACACAGGCTGACCCTATGGTCTTGCCCTCCCATGGGTGGGTGTCTCTCAGCAAGAAAAACCTTTTCAAAACCTTTCTGCATGCTTCCTATCCCACTTTCCTCTTTGTTAGGTTTGGGTGGTGCTTGGTACTGGTCTGGAGGACCTTGAGTAGACCAAGATCTGCCTCTGGGTGGGGAGCTGGGTTGCTGTTCTTCAGACCTGTGGAGAGGGGAGGGCATTTCGTAGGCTGTGCGGGTAGCTGAGATGCCAGGCCAGGGCTTGTTGATTCAATTCCTGTGTGAGTATTGGTGAATAAGTGCAGGCGTCCCTGTGCAGGGTTGGGTCTAGGGCCCTGCAAGTCTCCAGTTCCTCTTAGGATGGTTCAATGTTGGCCCAAAACCCTTGCACATACTCCCATGCACTGTACCCATCTCTAGGTCATGTGTAAAGCCTAGTGTAAGGTAAACACTATCTAAGCAGCTGCTGGGCTGGATTATTGAAGAAGAATGACAAGAGCCCAGCACGGCACACTCAGTGCACACATTGAACATGCTACATTTATGGCTGCTGGGGTATGTAGCTGTGGAGCATGCCTGTGCTGCCTTGCTACAGAAGTCAGCTGGTTTCTTACCTGGAACTGTTCGGCATAGCTGGAAAGGCAATGTTTTCAGCCATTTCTGCCTTCTACACTCTGGAAAAATCTGATTTCCTGGTCAGCACTGAGGCTTAATGCCTTCTGGGAAGGTCACCTCCTTATAACTTGCAATTTAGGCTCTTCTTAAAAACCTTGGATGGTGGAGGTGGAGTGGGAAGGGTGGTATGCACACATAGTAACACTTGTTAGGAAAGCCTCCTTTCTACCTTTTGGGGGCACATCAGTCTATAGTTACTGTGGATTTCCCACGTATCTGCCAAAGTTTGGCCAACAAACTTTGGCAGATACCCAGCCTAAAAATGCTGCTTCTCCTGAGCACACATGTCTCCTTTGTCACTGTCTCATGCTATAGAAGGAGGAGAATGGGCAATAGAAGGCAAGTGGCCACAGTGCCATTAATCTGAAGCTGTAGCTATCCAAATTGCTTATTTTATTGTAAATGCTTTATTCGGTGTATTGTGGTAGGCATGATCCTGTAGGCTATGGCTCACTTTTCATCTTTTTTCCTGGTACTGTATGCAGCCTATGAACAGAGTAAATATAGCTTTCTCTCACAGAGTCCAGACATTATGTCTGAGGGTGTTATGGTCGTCTGCTTTCGTAGACATACTGTGGTGATGACTGAGATGGTTTCCTTAGGGAGAGACATCAGAAATACCTAGCTGGCCTACTTGCCAGGAAGTCACCCTCACTCAGCTAGGTCATGACACTAAGTGCCTCTAGTGTTGAGGACACTGTAGAGTTACCCTGTGCACTTGTCTGTAAGTATTGACTCCAGACCTTCTTATAGGAAGTAGAAATGATGAAAACTGCATATCGGAAAGAACTAGAGAAAAACAGAAGCCACCTTCTCCAGCAGAACCAGAGGCTGGACGCCTCACAGAGGCGAGTTTTGGAACTGGAATCCCTTCTGGCCAAGAAAGACCACCTTCTCCTAGAGCAGAAGAAATACCTTGAGGATGTCAAGAGCCAGGCGAGGTGACTCACCAGAAAGATGTGGGTGTGGGTGTGGGTGGGGCACCTTCCATATTCTGAACCATCCCCCGTCTTTCAGTGGACAGCTGCTGGCTGCAGAGAGCAGGTATGAGGCTCAGAGAAAGATCACCCGGGTGTTGGAACTGGAGATCTTAGACTTGTATGGCAGGTTGGAGAAAGATGGCCGCCTACAGAAATTAGAAGAGGACAGAGCAGAGGCAGCAGAGGCAGCAGAAGAGAGGTGAGTACAGCTGCATCAACTCTGCGGGAGGAAGGAAGGTGGGGCAGGCTCTGCACAGCAGCTGGGCTGCCACTCTGCTCCTCCTTGTTTGCTGGCTGTACGCAATCTGCTCTTACTATTGCAGATTGTCATCCAACATAACCCCGGGTGTCACTTGGGCTTCAGTGAGACTCTTGTAGCTGCTGTTACAAAAGAGGGGGCAGGGCTGGCGGGATGGCGTGGTGGATAAGGGTGCTGCTTGTGCAGAGGACTGCAGTTTGGTTCCCGAACCTAGGGAATCTGACACTGTCTTCTGGCCTCCTCAGATATCAGACACACACATACACACACCCATACACATGAAATATTTAATTAGAGAGGGAGCATGCGGGTCGGGAGTAACTTTGCGTTTCTTCTGCAGTGCTGTGGGTACCAGTCGCATTCTCTCTGGGTCTCTTACAGGCTCGACTGTTGTAGTGATGGATGCTCAGATTCCTTGGTAGGACATAATGAAGAGGCTTCTGGTCACAATGGGGAGACCAGGACCTCCAGACCTAGTGGCACCCGGGCCAGCTGTGGAGGTAGAGTCACTGGAGGCAGCAGCAGCAGCAGCAGTGAGCTTTCCACTCCAGAGAAACCCCCAGGCCAGAGATTCAGCAGCCGGTGGGAACCTGCCATGGGCGAGCCCTCCAGCAACATCCCCACCACTGTTGGCTCACTTCCCAGTTCCAAAAGCTTCCTGGGCATGAAGACCCGGGAACTGTTCCGTAATAAGAGTGAGAGCCAGTGTGACGAGGATGGCGTGACCATGAGTAGCAGCCTTTCTGAGACCCTGAAGACAGAACTGGGCAAGGACTCGGACACAGAAAACAAGACTCCCCTGAGTCTAGAAGCCCCACACCCATCTTCCCCAAACTCAGACAGTGTGGGGCAGCTCCACATCATGGACTACAATGAGACTCATCACAAGCACAGCTGAAGAGGGTCTGTCAGTGTTAACTTGCGTCTTTGTCGGCACAGAACAGAAGGTGTGAGTGCACGATCTAGGCTTCTGTTTCCCGGCTCTGAGCAGCTGCTCTGCAGTGGGACGGATGGACAGAGGGCCTTCTGACAGAGGGCGGAGTGTGGGATGGTGGTGTTTGGGTCTGGCATTGAGACGCTTTCCTTCACCTCACCCCAGCCTCTTTCATTTACCCAGCAGTATGTACTAATTGAGGGCCTGTGCTTTATTTTCTTCCTCCCACCAAATGGTTATGTCATTTGAACCTGTGCAATATGAGGCCAAATTTCATCTTTGGGTCCAACATACCACTCTGCTTTCCTGAGGTTCAGACAACTGGGTGGCTCTTGGGTAGGCCAGGCAGTTAGCGGCACTGCAGGTAAGTTCAGTTTTGTCCCTTCCAGGAGGATATAGCCTACAAAGCTGTCTTTACAGGAGCATTCCCACTGCTCTTTGGTTCTGAAGTTTAGCATCTAAGCCACAGATCTAGAGAAACTGGCTCACTCACCTCTGCCTTGTCTTGGCAGCTCTGATATGCTTCCTAGAAGGTTCTGTGAGAATACCAGTTGCTTTGACAGTGCAGTTGGCACTGTGGAGGCCACACTGCCTTAACTCTCTGGAAAGCTCTTACCCCTCTGCCCCACTACCTCTTATTTATTTGGTATTTGCTTGAATGCTGGCACCGTGCTGCCTGTGGGTGGGTGTATAGGTGTCCGTCTTGCAATCTGGAGACAGTGGGGAGTGGTCACCTGGGTGGGCATCTAGAATGCCCATGCTCATGTGGATGTATGCCTCTGGCTGGCCACAGTTCCACCCTTCAGCCTGTTTGCCTCCCCTTGGGTCCCCTTGGTCCCCTTGGGTCCAGCTGCCTTGTAATGCTGCAGCAGACAGGCTTGGGAGAAGTCAGCGCTTCCTTGGACCTTATGTAATGATCACTCTCTGGCTGAGGGATCGCTTCCCTTACTAGGTTCTCACAGCTTTTACACCAACTCCGACTTCACAGGAAAGACTCTCCCTGGAGCCTCATATCAAACATTTCTGTTAGGAACAGCAGAGTAACAATGCAGTCTGGAAACGGCTGGTGGCCTATACCACTGCCTACCCTCACGCTCACAAGAGGTGACATCGGTCACTGCCAGAACACAGTGGTGGCAGAGAGCCCAAACTCAACCACTGCTCCTGAAATAAATGCTGGAAGTGTAAGAGTTGTTGCCTGATATTCTGGCCCAGGCAAGGAGAGTCTTGGGAAGGAACCATGAGCTTGGATTGCTTGTTTCTATTCTGTAAGAAGAGGGTTTAGCTACGACAAAGCTAAAAACAAAAAACAAAAAACAAATGGTACGAATCTTACTACATAGGAAAGTTTACA
This sequence comes from Hylomyscus alleni, assembly GCA_019843855.1. Taxonomy (NCBI): domain Eukaryota; kingdom Metazoa; phylum Chordata; class Mammalia; order Rodentia; family Muridae; genus Hylomyscus; species Hylomyscus alleni. The sequence goes on from JADRCC010075785.1 coordinate 10,815, forward strand.
GCCTGAGGATGGAAGTCTTAAGTGTGGCAGTTAATACCCTAGCCTCCCTAAGTAAGGCAAGACTTCACGCTCCATGGCAGTGCTGTCTGGAGCCCTATCAGGGCCATATTGCTGCTATAGCTGACTGACAGCCAGCCCACAGGAAGGCATGCCACTGACCACTCTCAGACCAGCAGAGGGCAGCAGCCACTGCCCCTGAACACTTGGAGTGTGGGTGTCAGTGATGGCCTGCTTTTCATGTAGCTCTGCCCAAAGCAAAGCTTAAAACCCAATATTCTCTCAGCCAAGCCATTGTAGAAATGGGCAGATTAACAGATTTCACAGGTTAATGTAGACACTGCTTCCAAGAGTTCCCCGGTTGTACAGGTGATAAAAGTTTAGGGAGAAGAGGCAGCAGCATGGTGAGGTAAGCTGATATGTAGGCTGCCGTCTTCTTAGACTTTACTTGGGCCCTCTGCACTTTCCTCCATCCGGTTCCCATACCCAACGACAGAACCTGAACATCCTGTGTGGCTTGAGTTCTAGAAGGCTGTTTAGACATTTTTTACCTAAGGTTGGAGGACTGGGACCCTGAGTCTTTAAGGTGCGCAACCTAAACATTGGCTATTTTCAAAGGACTCCAGGATTAGTGGGTTGGTTGGGTGGAGGCTTCTGTTTTAGAGTGCAGTGACAGATTATCTTCGAGTCAGTGGGTCACCCGGAATTGCCATAGGCACGAGCAGAGCTTCTGAGGAGCAGCTGAATCCTGGGCCAGAGTATTAGAGCAGTAGGTGTCATGGGCAGCCTAGTGTGTGTGAGCGTTGGGGTTGAATGGCTTCATCCTGTAATCACTTGGACTGTGTGCTGTGGTTGCCAACGGGCCCCAAGGAGACTGGAGGCTGAGTCTCATGCAGTCCAGAATCTGTTAGAAGCAGCCCTACAAGTGCCACTGTAGTGTAGGAGCAGGTCAGTGCCCAGGAGAGGAGCTAAGTGCATATCTCCATGTAATATCCCTCCCTGAAACCTAAGAATGTGCTTTAGGAGCAAAAACAATATGGCAGTGAGCATGAGGAGAAAGGCTCTAAGTGGCATCTCTAGAGTCAGCAGCACAAGTGCCAGCGGTGAATGCTGACAGCTTTTCAACCCTTTCAGGAGGAAAGGCTTAATCTTCTGGACTAAGCTGTAGAAGGTTCCAACTGTGTGACGTGGTTAGCAGGGAGTCACTCTTCTTAGAAGGCAAACTGTCTCAACCAGGAAAAATCTGGTAGCCACTGGTGGTTTAAAAAGCAAACAAAAATCTCTCGGCCCCATGCTGCCGTAGCCAGTGACGAAGCACCTCCCAGGGTGTTGGCGACACCATTGGTGACAAGCAGTAGTAGACTCAGGAACACTCGCAGAATCTGTGGGCTCCAGTGCTTAAAGGAGAATGAGGAAATGCTAAGCAGTCAAGGATAAAAGGAGCTGAGAGCTGACCATAGAGCTCAGGCTGGCAGTAAGCATAGAAAGCAAGGGAGGTGTGACAAGTGCAGTGTGCCCAGCCAACAGGGCTCTACCACCTAAAGTCAGGAAGAAGTAAGGAGCAAACAGTGCTACATGGGAGGGTGAGAGACACTGGACACACTGGTAGAGGTGTGGGCATTGCACAGGCTCAGTTCACACTGGAGCACCTGGATTCTGCCTCAGCCAGAGGCCAGTGGCCTGCAGCCTGGGACTGAGTCTGCTGCACCTTCACCCCAGGCCATGCTGTAAACCCACTGCCAGTGTGAGGATGTTTGTGTCCTTGTGTCCACCCAGAGGCCTCTCATTGCCCTGGGTTGAGACTGTAGAGGTTTAAAAAAAAAAA
>JADRCC010075823.1:0-12660 GCA_019843855.1 Hylomyscus alleni
AAATAAGGCTTTCTGGGATGTAATTATGGTTCTATATTTTAATTGAAAGGCTAGTTGGGAAGATAACAGCTTTTGGAAATTAATCTGTAATATTTTGAGTGTTTTTCTATAATGTATATCACATATAAATACTTTAAAATTAGGTTGAGTATGATAAATATAATAAAAATTTCTATTAATTATCTTAATAATATTATAAACAAATACTGATATCTTTCAATGCTCTAATAGTTACATGAAAGTGAAATAATAAAATATAGAAGAAATATGAAGTACTATGCTAATGATAATTTGAATAGAAGAAAGTAGATTACATTTTAGAATAGATTTCTATTTAACAAATTTTTTATGCACATAAGTGCTTGACGGCATGTATGTCTGTATACAACATGCATGTATGGTTTCTTCAGAGACCAGAAATGGTGTTGAATTTTCTGGAACTGAAGTTAAGATGGTTTTGAACAGCCATGCGGCAGCTGGGAAACTGGCCCAGGTTCTCTAATGCCATACCACCTACCATAATGTACTCTCCAAAAGTCAAGGCTATACTTTGTTGTTCATATAAAATATATATTTGTTAGTAAAAGTCCAAGTTAGAATGCTCAGTGATCACTCTTGCTATATGTTTATAACTTGTTCTTGCATGTTCACTATCTTGATAAATGACATATTGCAGTTTGCCATTGACTTCTATACCAATTAAGACTTGTTGGCTATAAGTTTAAATTATCTATGCCTTTTTACTATAGTTATCGCAGGAAAAATACCACTGATCGTACATTCATAGTATAACTACAGATCTTCCTATTCTGTGAGATACATGCTAAGTACCTGCCTTCAAAGTCAAAATAAAAACAAAGTAATATAACATGAGTAGCAATGTTTTATGTTAGCTAGATGTTGCTGACTTCTCCAACCCACTAGCTGCCCACCATTTATCTCCACTGCTTCTTAAAATGAATATGCCAATTCAACATTATTCATAGACTGAGCTGGTAGTGATTTCCTTTTACAATGCCATTCAAAAAAATCTCTCTCTAGGAGATCAAAATATATGATAATCAAATATATCATTTTAATTTATGGGTTGTTTTTAGTAGGAGGTAAATGAATATCAGTAGGTAGAGAAAAATACCTTCTCAGAGAATCATTGTCTATAGAAATGAAGAAACTTCCAATCCAAGGAAAATTATAATAGACTTTCTATCCCCAGGACAATTGACAGATGGAAAAATTAGGAACTTGAAGACAAGTGATACCTGGCAGACTTTACTCCCTTGGTTTCACCTATACATATCTAGTCTCACAGTTTGTCACCCCCAAGGGTTTACACTCTTCCATTTACTTGTCCCTTCTTTATAAACCATTTATTTTTCTGGTCCAGAGACTACCCAAAATGCCAAATTTAGAATTACTCTTTCAGTTATTTAACCCTAAACTTGTACCTGATGCTGCATATTGTAAAGGTTTCTTTCATGTTAATCTATAGTTTGCCAGCCACATTAACATACCTTAATGGAGAAACATGGTAGGCAAGGTGGAAATGTTCTCCCTCCCCTTATGTCAAGTAACTTCCACATTGCTTTCGTATATATGGCAGTTTAAATAGTGACGCTTCTAAAATACTTTTTCATTGATTCAACTCAAAATGTTTACTCAGCCCTCATCATTTTCCCTTATGTATCTGAATGTATGGATATTTTAATTTTTCTTTTTACCTCTCATCGGAGACTATCATATTCTTGATGGTAGAAGTTTTTTTTCTTAATTGCCAATCACTGCAAACCAGGTCCTCTCCCTAGTAAATGCTCTCTAGTAGGTAATTTTTGATGTATTTATTGAAAGCTAAGGATGAATGAAACATGACTTAGGATTGGGCTCCATTGGTGCAAACACTTACCATGTGGTACATATATGAAAATATTTTCATGAACATTTGTTCATTTAGTGCACAATGACCCTGACTGCCTAGAGGCCACAGAAACCACCAAACACCAGTAAACTATTATTTTTTAAATCCCAATATGAAAGAAAACAGTATTACAAACTGGTCACTATGCTGATTTAAAAGAAAATGTTTTATAGGTTTCAAAAATGATTAAAAATAGTAAGGAGGTGAGTAATGCCTTGTGTCAAGTGTAACTTCCTTGAACTCTTAATGGGCTTTGTTCCTCAGAGACATATGAGATTTTAGGACTGCAAACCAAGGAGAGGTCCCTCCTTCCGTAATCACAGTGCTTCTGTAATTACAGATAAAGGTTTGTCAGCATTTCCATTTAAAGAACTTAACTCAGCTGTTAAATGTCCATTAGCCTAATATATGGCTTATAATATCTTAGCTTAACTGCCTACTAAAAATAGTTAATTAAAAATGGATGCATTTTTTATGAAATTATGTAAATACCACAATGAAATCTTCACTTCAAGTACGATCATTTCCATAACAATAAAAGTACAACTCTTTTTCAGTTTTTGAATTTTCTTTTGTGTTCATTATTTGTGAAGGATCTAAGAAGTTTAAGCATGTGATTATTTAATAATACACAACACATTTCCACAGAGGGGCATCACATGAACTATTATGGAAGACAAGGAGGAATTTCTGAGATTCTTCAGTGATGTTTGCCCTAGCAGCTAAGAGGTTTAAGGTTTTTCAATTTTGTTAAATCTGAAAAAGGTCCCTATATTATTTCAGTCATTTATTTTATACTTATTTTTTTAAATATAAAGATTAGTCATTAATCTCATTAAAAAATAAAAAAAGCAGTCCTTCCAAGGGACATGTCTCCTTCTTTTGTTAGTTTTCCTTCTACTAGCTCTTTTTATGTCATAGTAAACATTTTCATTGCATAAACTCTTTAATATATTTCTCTTTTTAAAAAGGTCCAGTGTGTGTGTGTGTGTGTGTATGTGTGTGTGTGTGTGTGTGTGTGTGTGTGTGTGTGTGTGTGTGTATGTATGTATGTATCCCCCTATACTGGCATATCAAGTCTCTGTGAGGCTAGATGCTTCCTCTCCCACTGACTCCAGACAAGGCAGCCCAGCTAGTAGAACATATCCTACATACAGGCAACAACTTTTGGGATAGTCCCTGCTCAAGTTGTTTGGGATCCAGATGAAGACCAAGCTACACATCTGCTACATATGTGCCCAGAGGTCTAGGTCCAGCCTGTGTATGCTCTTTGGTTGGTGGGTCAGTCTCTGAGAGACCCAGTGGTCCAAGCTAGTTGATTTTGTTGGTCTTCCTCTGGAGCTCCTTTCCCCTTCTAGCGTGCAATCCTTGCTCCTATTCCTCAATAAGAGTCCCCAAGTTCCATCCACTGCTTGGCTGTGGGTCTCTACATATGTCTGAGTCAGCTTCTGGGTGGACCCTTGTTAGCACATTTTAATGTGTAAGTTATCATACTTCATAAAATGTATCTTAGCTACAACATCCATTAGATCTCAAAACCAGAAATCTTTAGTTTTATTTTGCTCTTTTAGTTGTGTTATATTTGCATTAATGTATGTTTGCATAGTACATACTCAACATATTCACAGACACTAGATAGTTGTGAGGAACTACATGGGTGTTGGATATCAAACCAAGGTCCTCTGGGGGCACATTCCTGCTCTTTTAAATATCATTTTACAATCCGGTCAAAGTCTTTTTCTATTGGCCTATGAACATAATCTACATCTTTTTTTTCCTAACTAGCAGTATTTGAGTTAAAACTTGGTTTCGGACATAGTGTTCCTATTTATTGAGTAGGAATGTAACCAGGAACAAGTACTTTTGTATAGATAAGGAAACAACACTATTAATGAAAGGGGACTAAAGCAACTGAATGCACTGATATAAATTCAAAGCTTGAGGATAAAGAAGTATCACAAATAACTGATATCTGATTAAATATTTTGACCCACTCAGCCCATAGAGGGATGACTATAGCATAATCTTCCCCTATCAGTGCTCAAGGATCTACGCAGAAAAGGAGGAGAACTGATTTTAAGAGGCTGGATAGTGGTATGCTTCAAGTAAACTGCATCTTTCAGACACCATGGGAACAATGCAAATATGAATTATCAGAGACTGTGACACCATATACACAAACTGTACAGATTCAAGACATATAAAATCCTAGCCCTGAGAAGGGAAAGTATACACAAAGACCCAATCCTTAACCAAGAAGCTATTTGAACTGAGTAGAAAGGAGGAGTGGACTCCATCCTTCACCTAGAAGTTATCTCCAATTGATAGCCATTTTTAAAAGAAAATTATACATTAGGAGGCTCATTTTTGTTATAGGCAAGAAATTCTGTGAATTAATCCATTGAAAATATTTTTATCAAACATACATAAATACACTAGTAGAGCATAATTCTGTTATTTAGATATTTTATTTCATAGACTCAGTCTTGACATTTGTTTTGTTGTTGTTGTTGTTGTTTTTGATAAGGTCTTATTATGTAGGTGTAGTTTTCCTGGAACTCATTAAGTAGAGCAGACTGGTCTGGAACTCACAGTGATCTGCCTGCCTCTGCCTCCCATGTGTCAGGATTAAAGGCTTGTGCCATTCCGCCCATTGAGATTTTTATTTTAAGTAATTACAAGCTGATTGCATGTTGCCTAAAATGGTTACCATTTCCTCCCCAATGACAAAGAAAGAACATAATTTAAAATCAAAGATTAATTTACAACTTTGATTAGGGAACAATTGTCAATAAAGAAGTGCTGTAATTTGATCTGAAATGTCCTCCCAATGGCCCATTTGTCATGAACTTTAGTCTCTAGTCTGGCTATGAGGTAGAGGTTTTAAGATGTGTAGACTAACATACACAGTGTGGACCTAGGCCTCCCCATTCATATGTAGCAGATGTGCAGCTTGGTCTTCATGTGGCTCCTGAACAACTGGAGCAGGGACTATCCAAAAGCTTTTTCTTGTACCTGGATATGTTCTTCTAGCTAGTCTGCCTTGTCAGAACTCAGTGGAAGAGGAAGCACCTAGCTGCACAGAAACTTGAAGTGCAAGGATGAGGGGTGGAGGATACCCATAGGACCCCCACCTGCTCAGAGGAGAAAGGGAGGAATGATGAGGGAAGAATTGTGGGAAGGGGTGACTGAGAGGGGGCAGTGAGTGGAATATAAAGTGAATAACTAAAAAATAATAATAATAATATTTTTTTAAAAAAGATGTAAAGACCAGTGGTAGGTTGAAGTTTCTAAGAATGTGTGTGCCCTTTAAGTCAACCTCAGGATCCCCAAACCTTCATTTTCTTAACTTTGACATTGCATCCCTTAGTGACTTTTCTCCATTCTTTGCCATGGCATGATTAATTGTCACAGGTACAAAAGCAGAGAGGCCAACCAATCAGAGAAGAGGCTTAAAATACTCAGCCAAAGTTAATATTTCATTCCTTATACATTGATTATGTTTAGCATTTTTCACAGTAACAAAAATGTTCTATCAGGTTCTCTCTCTCTCTCTCTCTCTCTCTCTCTCTCTCTCTCTCTCTCTCTCTCTCTCTCTCTCTCTCTCTCCTTACCCCCTCTCCCTCTGCTTAGCTACAGTGAGAGGAATGCACCCTTTACAATAAAGAAGAAAATAGATCTTGAAAATATTTCTTATAAGAGCTTTACAAAAAAAAGATGAAAGTTAGCACAGCTATCATTGAAGAATTACTTTAGGCTCTTCAATGATGATATAGTACTCTGAATTATAATTAGAGAAATGCTATGTAAATTTGCTACTAACATCTATTTCTGTTATTATTATTATAATATTGTAAAGTCAAGATGTTGTAGGAGACCCATATGTATGTCACCTTTTGATAAAATATATGAAAGTATATAATAATAACTATATTCTGGACATTAAAGCACAAAAATATGGTTCTTCTTATTGATAAATGGCATTATGTACTAAAGTTTTTCTCATGGCTTAGAATATCTTCATATAGTCACCTATCCTCAATTGGATATTGTCTCTGAAGAAGAAAGTTTCCTGATCTATAGCCATAAAATAGATTAGCTCAGTTATGAGGCAGGGATAATTCCCAACCAATCTAGTCTTTTGCTTCATTGTTTCTGACCATAAAATTAGGATTACTGTTCAAATCCTAAAACATTCTAAAGAGAAATATGAAGTTTTTTCTTTTTTACAAAACATACAAAATATGACTGATCAAAACAGCTTAGCTCAGATGCAGAATAAATATTGTAACTAAATCCTAAATCTCAACATAAGACATAATGGAACCTTTAAAAACCAATGCTCTGGAAAATGTCCCTATTTTACAATCCTCAAAGGACTGCTTAAGATATTTTTTTGGCAGGTTCAATCTCTACAGGTAACCTATTGACTGAATTAAACTCTAAGCAATCAGGTTACTCAGGTTTAAAACATTTCAAAATGGTCATATCCAACACACACATTTTAAAATCAATGGTTAATAATTATGATATTAAAACATACACTTGAAAACATTATTAAAGCATTAGCAGTGCTGTTGTTGAAACAAGTAATATAAATTACAGATTATAATTTTAAAAGTTCATATTCTGAGAATATGGAATGAATAAAGAAGTCAAAGCAAGACATTAAAACAAGGAGTAGAAACATTTGCCAAAGAATTCTTATAGTTGGTATAGAACATACTGATAACCATAGGAGATTAGATGTTTTAATATTTATTAATAATAATTGCATTTATAAGAGAAAACCTTTAAATGACATATTTTGTCAGATTTTATGAGATAATATTAATGCTCATTATCCATAAAATATTGAACATAATACTCCTTCCTTTGTGGAATTTTAAAGAACATATGTTTTATTGTTGCAACAGAATTTGCCTAGGGAACAGTAATATCCTTGACAGATTGGCTCATGCTATGATTGAGGGTCAAGATGAAAAGAATATATTTAGAGACATGTTCTGAGTTCTGTTTCCAGTGGTTTAAATTGTCTTCCGGAATTATCTTGGTCATGATAACATACTTCAGGCTAACTAAGCCATAAGTAGCTCCTTGCATGCCTGTAGGCTTCCAGCAAAGCCCAGAAAACACACATCTGCACCATAATTCATTGGTTTATTCTACTTTTCTGAGACATTATTTTACACTCTCATGCTTTCTGTTTAAGTTGTAATGTCACAAACTGGAAACTTTTCAGACAAGGTTCCGTCTAGATCTCATTCCATTTCCTCATTTTGTTGTTGATTTAGAAAGCAGGACACTGCCTCTGGGATAATTTAAGGACAACACTCCTCTGCTTCTTCAGGAGGTCTTGGTAGACAATTCTTTTAACAAATAAGTGAAGTGAGAAAACAAGATAGCAAAATCAAGTACTAATTGCAGAATAACATTATTTTTAAAAAGTTGTCTTCCAGTACTTTGGCATCTTTATATATGTTTTATATATTTTATACATTCATTTCTAGTTGTTAAAATATATGTATTCATTTTGGAGGGATTTTTCCCCCTTTTATAATATGTTGTCATCATTGCTTCAGCATGAGCATTCAATGGATTGTGTTTTAGGGATGTATTGTGTTCATTCTTGTGTGTTTGGATGCCAAAGATCACTATGAGGTGACTTCCTCTATCACTCTCCAATCATGTTTAGAGTCAGGGAGTGTCTCTCACTGAAGCTGGGCCTCACTGATTGGCTTCGTTTGGCTAGCTGGTCAGACAATGAACTTCAGGGACCCGCCTTTTTCTTCCTACCCTACAGTCCTGAGGATACAGGTTTCTGCCTTAGGATAATATCTTGTTAGAATAGTGGGAAAGGGACTCAGAAAATCGGTACAAAGTAATTGGGTCTTTGACTGGACTATGTCTCTGTTGACATGAATTGGTAAGTAGTAAGGTCTTGGGAACTAATTGGAGAATTTGGCTAGAGAAATCCTGAGATATTATAAGTACAGTTTAAAAAGACACTGCAATGAGGGTTCAGAAGGAAGAATGCTGGTAAGATTGTACACAGAAAAGGAGTACTTTAACTTTAGTCACTAAAATCTGCTATTATTTTTCTATGGCAAGAAAGTTTGAATGCATTAGAATTTACCTTGATATTTTGTACGGGGTGGAGGCTAGTTTACTTAGAGGCAATGATGTAGATATTCTTAGCTGACATTAGCAAAAGCTTTGGTGAGAATCAGGAGTAAAGAGCAATGGAGCAAAAAATGTTTAACAGGCAATGCACCTTTGTGGAAGGTACAGTCACTAGCATAGATAGAAAGAAGCCAACTATTTGTGTAAGGTGTGGGGAGATACACACATACACATACACATATACATCAATGCTCATATGGATGAGAAATTGGAAAAGCATCACCAAAGCCTCTGTGAGGCTCAGTGAGATGGCAAAACTATCTTTCTTGGTCCAAGTGTGAATGCTAGTACTTTGGAGAGAAAATATACTCCGTAGCTTTCTCTAACCTCACCCTCGGCCCAGATATTTCTGCCCTGAAGACTGCTCACCTACAGAGACTCTTAGCTTAGGAGATTAGCTAATTCTGAGCCCCTGCTTTAGCTGTATTTTATAAATTATTTCTCCTTGTTAATCTGTATAGAATAAGAGTTTCTGGCACACCACAGTTTCTCCACCTACAAAAAAGAGGCCAGTCTACCAGATTCCAGCTGTTCTAAGCTTTTATGTCTATCATTTCTTTCTTTCTTCCTTCCTTTCTTTCTTCCTTCCTTTCTTTTTCCCTCTTTCTCCCTCTTTTTCTCCCTTTCTACCTTTCTTTTTTCTTTTTTTCTTTCCTTCTCTTTCTTGTTTTTCCCTCCCTCCCTCTATCCTTCCTTCCTTCCTTCCTTCCTTCCTTCCTTCCTTCCTTCCTTCCTTCCTTCCTTCCTTCCTTCCTTCCCGTTATTTCTACCTTTGTCATTCCCAGTCAGAGTTATGGAATCCAAGCTGTCTAAGGACTCACCAGTAAGTAGGATTCAGGATACCTCCAAGGTTTCTTGGGTGCTTTCAATTACCCAACAGAGTTCCAAAGGTTTAGAAAGGTATCTTTGCTCCAAGGGCTTTCTACTGATAATAGATAAGAACACTTGAGAACCCTGTATTGCCAAAAGTGACTGGGGATTAAATATCTTGTTTAACTGGTACATTCAGGGAACAGAGTTTGGTTCATGTAGTGGCAGGTATAGATTGTAACAGCAACAGAAATTAGCATTGTTCCTATTATCTTAGTTCCTCAACAAAGATGAATCTAAGAATAATGGGGGTAATTGAAGTTTTAACTGCTCATGGTTTGAAGACTTGGTCCCCAGGGAGGACATAAGATCCTATGGGAGGTGTTTAGGTTATAGAAGGTTTGTTCCAAAGGAGATGGAGACCCAGGAATAATTCTTCCTCCTCTTCCTCCTCTTCCTCCTCTTTCTCCTACTCCTTCTCACTCCCCTCTCCCTCTTTCCCCTCTTCCTCTTCTTCCTCCCTTCCTCTTCATCTTCTTCAGGTCTTTTAATTTTCCTCTCTTCTTTTTCTTTATGTCATTATCATCATTATTACTGACCCACAGTCTCCATTATATTGCCTACTGTGAATGCAAACTTAAAAATATTCCTTCTTCTGTATCACCAGGGTGAAAATAATGGATATAATTCACCATGCTCTACAGTTTGCACATAGTAATAAATATAACATGATATAATAGAAAAAACTAAATATGTTTAAATTGAAATTATTTTAAGTAAATTGTTCAAATACTCATTAGGAGCTTAAAATGCTTATTTCTCTCCCTATGAAAATCCTATTTATTTTCTAAAGAAAATATGTTATGAATCATTTAAAATTCTCTCTACTGGACTAGAATGAATTTTTGGCCTACTAATATGTGCTAACTAAATTATGCCTAAAATCTGAACAGCAATAGCAGCAATCATTTCAATCAAAGTGTCTTCTATTTATTTGTATCATAGAGAAATAAAAACTATTGTACTATAAACTTTGTTAATATAAAAAATTAGTTTGGAAAATAGGTATCAACTGTTTATTTTAATTTCTGTTCCTTTTACTTTGTTTTTTTAAATGCTTGTTTCTGACTTCTTTTGATAATGCTACTGTACAGTTTAATGCTCCGTATTCGCATCGACAATGGTAGCAGCGAACAAAGAATTCTATGCTTCACAAATGGCATGTCTGCCTGCCTGTTTATCTTAAGAGGATTAAAAGCTTTTAAGAGTCAAGAACCACCTCTTATGGCTCTTGGTATTTATGCTATGTGTTATATGTCTAATCATACTTAATCACCCTTATAAGCTCATTATAAAGATTTTAATAAGCCTCAAAAACACTCTTAAACTCACATAGCTAAATTTAAGAATGAAAGCATGAACTCAGACCTATCTGAATACAAGATTCATTCAAGAAAATATTAACACATATGGTCTTGTAAGAACTCAAAGAACAACAGCCACTGGTGCACTTCAGTCCTCAGAAACATTCCAGGAATTCAAAACATGCAAATTGTTTTCAACTTTAATAATCCAGAAATATTTCTAAAAAATTTTCCATGTGAGCTCGTGAAGATTATAAAGAAAAGTCTAAGAAACCTATGGGGGGAAAAACAGGAGACTAAAAACATGGCTGTCAACTATTTTATGAAGAGTGAAAGGCCTCAACACACAACAGCAATAGCAATAAAAGAACAACAAAATTATTAGCCTGTCAGAAAAGAAAACTAAGCTTGTATGTGTATCTTTGGAGAAACAGGGTCCAAGATATGTAAGTGTATAATAAAATTCACCATAGGGCTTATTAGACAACCGAATGTATCCCTTAAAATAAGAATGTACAGTTATTCACCTATGTAAGAACTAATTAGTCATTATTAAAATCAGTAGGATTTTCTTAGATTTTACTTCAAATACAGATGACTGACCATTTCCTGATCATTTATTTTGCATATAATATGTATTTCCATGTTTGTAGTTTATCCAAGTATTACTATCAAAAATGTAACAGAAAGGTGTGTTTTACTGGGATATTTATAAAGATCAAAATTTCAAATAAGAATTTTAACAATAAAGATAGAAATAAGAAGATACAGATCCCATCTAAAGCAAAAGAAACTGTAAATACATTATACATAAGCGCTTATGAGAAATGACTTCTTTTTTTTAGATATTTTCTTTAAACATGTCATACAATATTTCCTTTCCCATTTTCCCCTCCGAAAAAAAAATAAAATAAAAAAATAAAACAAAAACAAAAACAAACCCCTGTTCCCTCCCCCTTCCCCTGCGCACCGCCTTACCCTCTCTTCCTTACTGGCCTTGGCATTCCCCTATGCTGACATAGTAATCAGCACTGTATAGATATTTGACCGTATTCCATACTTTAGGCATATTAATGAAGTATTTGGTCTGTTTACTAACAGGGAACATTTTTTAAATGACTCTCAAAAAATTTTAGATACAAGGCTAGAATATCTATACTTTCCTTATATTTAAATTATGTTGTATCATATTTTCATCTCCATATTTCACCAATTAAGATAATAAGAAAGTCAGTCTGGATATATCTCACAATGCTAGCAACTTCTTTCATGGCAAAAAGCTTAACATGAAAACACTGAAGGACATGTTTATAAATTCAAAATAATTCTCTTCGAGTAATATGAGCTTAAAGAAATGAAAATGTCTGAGAGATTGTTTTATATATGTTCATAGCATGTACATATATATGCATATATACATGTACATACATAGAGTGTAAGTTGTGTAAGTATATGAACATACATTGGTTTATTATATTGGTACATTAGCATCTATTGTATTTACATTATATAAGTGAGTAAATACCAACCAAAATAGGAAATTAGATATATTTCTCAAAAAATAAACCTTAATTATCAACAAATATATAAACATAAATATATTCACCTAATTTCAGTATGTTCTACAAAATAATCATTTTTATTACCTTTGTTTTACTAATTCTGATTATAAAATGAAATGCTGATTACTGAATTTTTATTTTTGAGTCAGGTACCATGCTGATGATATCCCCATTATAGTTTTCTAACAGTAGACACTTCATAGAGTACCTTAACCTAGTATTGACTTGATTTCAATGACAAAAAATATAAGTATGGTTCAACATAGAGATTTTAATATTTCTTATTCATTGTTGATTTACTCATACTCCTATTCTACCCTAACAGAATGTAATCCCAACATTATTTGAGCATCATTTGCTCCTAGCATAATGTTTTGCACACAACAGTTGCTCACTAGAATTTCCTCAAATAATACAGTTCCTAGATCCAATCCTGTATCCGTACATTACTTTCCTCCATTCTCCCTGGGCTAAATATAATTACTTCAATCAGGGCACTCATAAAATAGAAACATTTGATTAACTTATGTTTTTATGAAGCTTAAATCAAAATCATTTTGTTTGTTTCATTCTCTTCACTTTAAAGCCCCTTTAAAATAGATTAGTCTATTTTATTGCCTTGGTAAATATAGAACGTAGAATATAATTTTAATCTTTACTAATCATTGGGGCCATTAAAAAGTTCCAGAATCATCATCTTTACAATTATTCTTGAGTATATTGCTGTACATATAGAAAGTTTGGGCCTTGAATTTGTGAGGAACATCTAGACCCTTCAGAGAGAATGCCATATGAAAATTGCTTTGGGGAATGAAGTGGAGCTACAAAT
>JADRCC010075856.1:0-12576 GCA_019843855.1 Hylomyscus alleni
GACCCCAAGGTCCTCAAGTCTTATTATTATGCAATCTCAGACTTTGCTGTTGGCGGCAGGTGAGTGGACTGTTAAATCTGCCTGATGGTGGTGGAACTTTGATGTAGAACTTGTTTATGACTTTATTAGAATTCAGGGAGGGACCATGTGGATCGGGAAAGACAAGCCATAACCTAGAAGACTTTCCTTATCAGACCTTCTCATTCTGGAAGCTAAGCAACTGGGTTTTCTAAAACCTTGTTAAATCCACATTTATTGACCATTTACGTGCAGAATCCAGTAATAGGTTCTACAGAGCTGTTGCCTAAGAGAGAAGCCTTGACCTTCTAGGATCTTAGGAGGGAGTTAAGGATAATTCTTAAATAAGTAAAAATCGAAATATAGGTTGAGTATCCCTAATTCACTATCTCAAGGTGTTCTAGCTTGCTTTCTGTTGTTGTGATAAACACCCTGACCCAAAGCAAGTTAGGGAAGGAAAAGGTTTATTCATCTTAAAACTCCCAGATCATCGTCCATCACAGAGGGAAGTCAGGGGAAAACTCCAGCAGAGCAGGAGCATGGAGGCGGGGAGTGAGCCCTAGCCCATGGAGGAGTGCTGTTTACTGGCTTCTTCTCCATGGCTCACTCAGCCTGCTTTCTTGCCTAATCCAGGACCATTGCCTAGGCATAGTACTGCCTACAGTAGCTGGCCCTTCCCACATCAATCATTCATCAAGAAAATGCCCACAGATTTCCCCATAGGTCAGTCTGATAGAGGCATCGCTATCAGTTGAGGGTCCTCCCAGATGCCTCACACTTACGCCAAGTTGACAGAAAAACTAACCAGCACACAATACTTGAAATGTTGCAGATAAAATATTTTCTGGTGTTCATGTAATGTCTACAAGTTCAAAATGCTGGTCCCTGAGTGTTGTGTAAAATCACCTTTAGGCCATGAAATTCATGCTGTGACTTGGTCCCACTCCCAAGATATAGTAGTCTGGTTTTGAAAGAGTTCAAGAATCCAGAAACTTCCATTCTCAAGCACTTGGGGAGGGTGTTTGGCACTCAGCTTGTGCTAAGGCACCCGTGTATATTCAAAACAAAAAATGGCATGAATCAAGATACAGAACTGCAAGGCTAGAGGAGCAGGTGGGGTCTGTCTGGATGGGTCTTAAAGGACAGGTGGGATTTGGGTGGAAGATGTCTGGATTGAGGGCAGGAGGATGGCTGTGTCTTAGCAGACGCTCAGAGTGTAATTCTGCTCAGTGGGAAGATGACATCTTTGCACAGCTGTAAACCAGAACGAGCTTCATGGCCAGAGACGACTGGCTGACCATGAGGTCTCAAGAGCAGAAAAATTATTTTTGTATATGGTTTTCCTGGCATGCTCAGTGAGGTTGATTTGAAATGCAGCCACTGAGAAATGGGGCAGTAAGGCTGGAGTATGAAAACTGGGCTAGGAAGATGAGTGTCCGTTGAGGTAGAGGATAGCGGTGCACAGATAGCTCTGAGATGTATGAAAACTGGGCTGGGAAGATGAGTGTCCGTTGAGGTAGAGGATAGCGGTGCGCAGATAGCTCTGAGATGCCGGGCAGCCCATTCTATGCCAGCCTGCAGAACCAATTCAAAAGCAAAGGCTCAGGTGAGTCTGGAGACAGGGTAAAGGTACAGATAAAGGAAATCTCTTTTTCTCTTTGATGCTGATCTGATTTGATCTGGATATGAAAGAGCAAATGCCTGATACCGTACAGATCGAAAGGCACATACAGATGCATTTTACTGTGGAAGGAAAACTGTCAGGTCTTTAGTCCAAGATGATCTTAAGGTCTAATGATCAAGAGAACAGTGTTACTACCAGTAAATTAAGAAAATGGGCTAACTTAGAGGCAATGATGCATTTAGTCATAGACTTGGCCAGTTTTAGGTCCTGGGAGACATTAAGTTTGTGTAATCACTAAGGACAGGAGCCTTAAAGAAGGATGGGAACAGAATTATCAAGGCAGGGTTCATCTCTGCACAGTGAAGATGATTCCAGTGTGCACAGACATTTTTAGGTGTAGGTGAAGCAGTAGAACTGCTGTCTTTAAGGAAGCAAGTGAGAGAAATGTCTGTTCCAGCCACATTCACTTGTCCAGTTCCCTCTGGCCCTTAGTTCATTGCTATACTTGCATCTGAGGATCCTTCAGTGATCCCTGTTCACAGAGAGCCTGAGGGGACCATCTAACTACAAGCCCTCTATGGGGAAAGAGGCATCAAAGTCAGTGCCCTCCCCCTTCACTCGCTAGGGTGAATTATTGATATGTGAATTAACTTGTATTCTGTGCAGTCCTGTGTGCAGAAATAGAGCAATTCCCAGTGACTCTGAGAGGAGCTTTGTCGTTGTCTCAGTTTTACAGTTGAGGTTCAGGCACACTGTAAGTGACAGGGAAACCAGGTAGCCTGATATCAGACTTCATGCTATCCTTAGTCATTGTCTTCTGCTGCTTCTGACACTCTTGACTTCAGGAAACATCCGGTGCCTTAGAAACTGTTAGGGACTTTCTACTGTCTAGTTAATGTCTCATCTTGGGATTTTTGGTGTGTGTGTGTGTGTGTGTGTGTGTGTGTGTGTTTCAGCTTATCCTTGCCAAGTTCCTGAGTTTATACTTTTAAATGGTAAAATTCAAAGAATTCTTAGGTTTGCTCTATACACATATTTTCTGCATCATTTCTAGGATCTCACTGTGGTTCCATTCTTAGCTGTCACCTGTTTTTCTTTTCTCCAGGTGTAAATGTAACGGACATGCCAGTGAGTGTGTAAAGAACGAGTTCGATAAACTCGTGTGCAACTGTAAACATAACACATACGGAGTTGACTGTGAGAAGTGCCTGCCTTTCTTCAATGACCGACCATGGAGGAGGGCAACTGCAGAGAGCGCCAGCGAGTGCCTCCGTGAGTGTCTCTGCTGTAGTCTGTCCATCTGTCTTAAGGACTTTAGCAGGAGGGAGGGAGGGGTGACTTTCTGGTCGATGGAAAACTGTGAAAGGCTCTGCTCCTGTAGAGAGAGTACTGAGCCACATGCACACCAGACAGAAATGATAGATAAGGAAGTTGGTTATGCCCCGCTAGTTTTGTTTCCTTCATAAATATCAGCTTGGAAGCTGAATCTCCAAGGTTCAGGAATTTGATTAGACTCAAATACTGGGCCAATATAGCACCTCTTAAATGTGACCTCTGAAGTCACTGTGGCCCTTTAAAATCAACCATTCCTCAGTATCTGTTTGAGATGGATTCCAGAACCTTCCTCACATACCAAAGTCCATGCACGTTTAAGCTCTCTATGTAAATGGTGTAGTATTGGCATGTGACCGTGCATTCTCTTCCACGCTTGTTGTCTGTTGTTTATAGTGCAGTACAGACATACGTACAGACATTATTTCCCCTATATATTCTCTTGACCGTTGATGGGATCTGTGTGCGTGCATCGCCCTAGGTACACTGGTTCAGGCTCCTGCACTCAAGCAGCCAGCTTGGTTAGCATGTGGCAGTACACTGACCCCATTCATCTTTCCTTTCTGACCAATGAGAATAGTGGGGAGGGCTTGCCCCGCCACTGCCCTGCAAATCTGGGTGGCTTTGGGAGAAGGGGTAGGTCCTGTGCCCTAGTAAAAGGTCAAATTGAAGAAGTTAACACATATTTATCCTTCATAATGTCTTGGATTATTCTGCACAGCCTGAGAGAGGAACTCCGGAGAGGACACATAGAGTCATGATTTGTGAAAGGCTTAATAGGAACAAACTTTAAAGCCACCACAATGTTCTTGAGTCCTTCATCAGTGTGGGAAATAGAAAGACTGAGAAAAAGGGACACTTGGAACTTAGAGCAATTACCACAGCACCTTGAGAAGGAACTACCTCCTGACTTCTGACTGTTCTCATTGAGCTTTCTTGAGCAGACTGTATTATTTATCTTTAATTTATCTCAGCAAACCCCAGAGTTGCTTATAGACTTTGTAGCCTCCTCTAGTGCTTCTAAGCATTCCAGGGAGCAACCTTAACCCCATTACCACACTAATGTGATTGAATGTTGTAAGGTGAGGACTGGTGAAAGAGATACATGAAGCACTCCTAAGACATGGCATCTAAGTACACGTGCATTTGAAAAGTACTGTGCGTATGGATGCCATGTTTCTAGTTATCTAGGAAATAAGAACAAACAAAATACTGTTAGCTTGCTGCTACTGGGCTTTGATAAGGAGCTCACTGGATTTGCCTACCTCCATAGTCTCTTCAGGACCACCCTTCAGAGTAAATGTTCTGGATGATGTGACTGTAACAGGACAATCAGGATCCTGGGGCTAGACAAGAAAAGAACACAGCTGTTTTCTCTCATCCTAGCCCCCTAGCCGTTAATGAGAGAGGCACAGCACTGGCTGTAGCTTTGGGGTGGAGCAGAGCAGACATGGGAGCTGTTCTGCCTCATGATCCCAGCACCGGACCACTATTCCGGAAGGCTGGATTGACTGCAGGGTGACATAGAACAGCTTGGGGTAAGAGAAATAGCAAGTGAAGGGGGAAGGCATTGTTCAAGAGCTACTGAAAGGGAGTGGGCACCAGCTTAACAAACTTGTTGCCAGCAACTCAAGTTTCTAAAAATGTTTTCAGTTGCAATTCTATAATCGAATATATTGTACAGAGAAAAAACACATATTCAAATATCTTTTAAAATAGTTTGAAAAGTATTTGCCATAAATCAAGCAAAACTTTTGTTTTTAATGTGATGGCCAAGAGCTTATATGTGCTTTGGACATATAAGCTCTTGATTCTGGGAGAATCATCTCACTAAAAGCAGCAGTAAGGACTCAAATGTTTATTTATTTCTTTATTGTGGAGACCGGATCTCAGTATGTAGCCCTGGTCTGGAACTCACTGTGGAGACCAGTCTAGCCTCAGACACATAGAAAATTGCCTCCTGAGTGCATACTGCCAAGGCCAGCCAGTTACTTAGTTTTAAAGTATGGTTATGTTTAACAGATGACCTACTAGAACTGTAGATGGGTGTGAAGTGTCTAGATTTCCCTGTGATTCTGCTTGTGTCATCAGACATGCTAATTTAAACCTACAGGTCTCGTGTTCCTTGGTCTGGAGAGAGCAATCTGGCCCCTCAGAAGCTGGTGTCTTAATGTGTTTGAATTGTTGAGGCAAAATGTTCAAGGAAAAGATGCATCATAAATTAGTACCTTGTTTTTGGCTGTTAGTGCTAGAAGCAGAGGGTAAAGAGTTAGGAAAATGGGTGTGGTGATGCATGCTGTTAGCCCTGAGGTGCACTGGGAAGCAGAGGCAGGCAGATGTATGACTCAAGGCCAGGTCTACAGAGTGAGTTCCAGACTAGCCAACACTGCATAGTGAAATCCTGTCTCAAAACACAGTTAGAAAAACGATCATATGACTTGACTCTTACATGTGAACAGCCACTAGGAGACAGATTCTTTTCTGAGTTCTTATGTAGTCGTTTTCTATAAGGATGGATATTTCTTAGTAATGGATGATCAGGCTTTCTAAATTAATTGACATACTGGGTTTTTTAATAGACAGTGTACCTAGTAGTCATTTTTATTCTATACTGTCTGTCATAGAGATGTAGGAAATTGTGGTTTGGTTTTCTTGGGAGTCTTCTAAAATGCTTTCTTAAAGGTATATGGGTCTTGGAGGCTACAGCGATGACTCAGAGGTTAAGAACACTTAGTTCTAGAGTTTATCTCCCAATAAAGCACCCATGTTGGGTGGCTCACCATTGCCCCTAACTCCAGCTCCAGGGGACCTGACACCCTCTGCAGGCATCCCAACTCCTCCCCCACCCCTCCCCCACCCCTCCCCCCAACATGGCATTCACTTGCACAAATATACACATACATTGTCTTTCTAAAGTATACTTATCTGGCACAACCTGTATGTTTAGCTTGTGACTGCAATGGCCGATCCCAAGAATGCTACTTTGACCCTGAACTATACCGTTCTACTGGACATGGTGGCCACTGTACCAACTGCCGGGATAACACAGATGGTGCCAAGTGCGAGAGGTGCCGGGAGAATTTCTTCCGCCTGGGGAACACTGAAGCCTGTTCTCCGTGCCACTGCAGCCCCGTTGGTGAGTGTCATCCATCCCACTGGGTGGAGAAAGATGACCCAGGTAGTCTCCTGAGCCCCCAGGAAAGAAAGATTTGCTTTCTGAGAACATGCACAGTTAAGTGTGGCAGTGTATATGTGTGTTGTTCTAGCTTATAAACGTCTCATCCTGCCTCCTTCATGCAAGCAAGTTGAACTTTCGGATAACTTTCTAATGTGTATAGAAGAAGTAGTGGTTCTGTAAATAATTGGCAGCTGGGTCATAGACCATTTGAACTTTGACTATGAAAGGCTTTTCCTTGTTAATGATTTTGTTTAGTCTGATGTCCGTAGAGAGCAGAACTGTGTATAGCATGGTAGTGTGTGTCTAGAGATGCGTAGCATTTAGTCTCTTGAAATCTTTTTTTTCTTTTTTGAGAGTTGAGCTAATATTGATGTTTGTGCCTTTGTATACTAAAATTCTAGGCAGGAGCCTTAAGGAATGTTTGATTGCCAGAGAGGTGACTGGTCTGTGTGTACTGTATCACTGGGTACAGTTTTGTTCAAGAGTGGTGGGTAGATTTACTTTAGGGTGTGCCTGGGACACTAAACTGTTAGAGCTTATAAAGCTGTGATTTACAAAGAGTTGTCATTTGGAATTTGGTCCTATTTTCTCTGTCATCTAGAGATGACATACTGGTCATCAGGCATTGCTTTTGGCTCCTGCATGTGTTTGCTTTGACATTGGTTTTACTTACCCATCTGCCCAAGCTTGGGGTTGAACATGAACTCATTACATTTTAGGTTCTCTCAGCACACAGTGTGACAGTTACGGCAGGTGCAGCTGTAAGCCCGGAGTGATGGGTGATAAGTGTGACCGTTGCCAGCCTGGGTTCCATTCCCTCACGGAGGCAGGATGCAGGTAATATTTTCAGAACCAGAGACTAGTCCTGAATCTGCACAGCGAAGCAATGACTATAGTGGGAACACTTTCCCAGCAGTAATGGCCATCAAGCTTCCAGACTAGACGTGGTGACACCCCTGGGGTTTTAGAGAGTACAGAAAGTGGTTTTTACTAGTTTTAGGTTAGTGAGCATAGTATTAGGTTTCATCACAGGTCATGCGTATTCTTGATTGAAACCAAATCCAAATATAAAAATAACATGAGTTCACTCCATTCTTTAGAGATGCTCGTGTGTAGAATCTGCTATTGTGTAAAATAGGCCAACTTTAAGAGTAGAGCTTCTTTCCTGTCTGTTCTCTTTATTTCATTCCATTCCCCTCAATCAGGCCATGCTCCTGCGATCCTTCGGGCAGCACAGACGAATGTAATGTTGAAACAGGAAGATGTGTTTGCAAAGACAACGTTGAAGGCTTCAGCTGTGAGAGGTAGCTCCTGCTTTCTCCAGTAGTTCTGTGTCATCCTTGGTGTCAGATTTCCCAAGAAAGCAGTGGCTGATTGTGCCTTAATCTCTTTCAGATGCAAACCTGGATTTTTTAATCTGGAGTCATCTAATCCTAAGGGTTGCACACCCTGCTTCTGCTTTGGGCATTCTTCTGTGTGCACAAATGCTGTTGGCTACAGTGTTTATGACATCTCCTCGACCTTTCAGATTGGTAATTTAACCCTTACTCACCACCTTACAGACCTCTAGAACTCTCGAGACCTTTTATATGGGTATTTTTTTGAATCAGTAACTTGGGAGGGAGGGTTTTTGATACTAGGAACATTTGATGTTATTAATACACATGGTTTTTCTCTTGTGTGGCCTTTAGTGAGAAGATACATACGGTTTTAGAGAGTGTGCTGTAGTAAGCAGTGACTGTAAATGTTTTATAAAAAATACAGCGAAAGGTGTCTTTCAGGGGACGATATATATAGGTTCTGTTGTAGGGTCAGTTTTTTTTTGTTGGTGATTCTCTCTATAGAAGGTGCAGTTTCATACATTTTGTGGGGTCTGGATATAGGATGTTTGTCATCTGAATGTCTTCATCCCTACCTGCAGATGAGGATGGGTGGCACGTGGAACAGAGAGATGGCTCGGAGGCATCCCTCGAGTGGTCCTCAGACAGGCAGGATATTGCTGTGATCTCAGACAGTTACTTTCCTAGATACTTCATCGCCCCTGGTAAGTGAGGGAGCAAAAACCACACAGTTTTATGGATGATTCTCTTAATCACATCCTCACACTCTGACCCACCCTAATATCTGCCTTTCAGCGAAGTTCCTGGGCAACCAGGTCCTGAGTTACGGGCAGAACCTTTCCTTCTCCTTCCGAGTGGACAGGCGGGACACTCGCCTCTCTGCAGAGGATCTTGTGCTTGAAGGTGCTGGCTTGAGAGTATCCGTGCCCTTGATTGCTCAGGGCAACTCCTACCCTAGCGAGACCACTGTGAAGTACATCTTCAGGTGAGACTCTGTCAACTCAGGTCTGACCAGCTGAGAAAGAGAAAGTGGTTTTCTGTTGTGTTGTTTGAGTTGATCTGGCCTCAAGGTGTATGTTAAAGGGAAACTTCTGGGCTAGATGTGGTGGCTCATGCTTATTGTCCTAGACCAGTGGGAGTTGAGGCAGGAGGATTGCCAGGAGCTCAAGACCAGCCTGGATTACGCATCGAAATTCTCTGTAAAACAAAACAAAATAAAACCAAACTCTTATGGATTATTGAGATGAGCCCCTTTTCATCTTTCTTTTTCTAGTTGTCCTGAGAAGCTGGCACTGCTCTCTTTATCTGGTTAGCTGGTCAGTATTGCTGTGGTAGCAACAAATAGCCTCTTTTCAGGTTACCCTACAGAGGTTCTGTGCCCTTTCTTTGTCTCCAGGCTCCATGAAGCAACGGATTACCCTTGGAGGCCTGCTCTCTCCCCGTTTGAATTTCAGAAGCTCCTAAACAACTTGACCTCTATCAAGATCCGTGGTACATACAGTGAGAGGAGTAAGTTGTGACGTCATTTCAGAGTTGATTAAGAAGGTGACTGGGTAGAAAGATTCATGGGTAAAGAAAAGATCCTGTTCTGATTTGTTCACACTGATCCAAAGTATTATGAACTGTATATTAAAATGTACTGTGAAACTCTCTGCAAGGATCTGGAGAATATTCAGAGGACAGTATCATTTAATAATTATTAAGCCAATTGAAATGCCATTGTATATAGATTTTTCTCAGTCTTATTATTAACTACTAGTTCAACTCGCTTGACCTTCAACCTTCATTTCTTCTTGTTTACTGCCATGTAATTATCAACTGATTTGAACTATTGGCTAAATTATCAGACACTATGTATTATCCTATGAACATTGGCTTTAATTTTGTGTAAACAAGGGTTTAAAAATATGCCTTCAAGAACTTACTAATGAGAGCTTTATAAGTAATTACTAATATGGGTCTGGGCCCTTGGAAGAGGTTTGGATTACTAATGTAGATTAGAAGTTGTCTACATTTTGGTCATTTACCTTTACACTTGGGAAAATGGCAGAAAACAGAGGAAGGGGATGGGATCCTAGAAACAGAGTTGAGGTCTGTGCATTGAGGCCCACGGAGGAGAATTTGGAGAAGAAAGGATAGTTGCAGGTCTGGGACAGGGGCGCCACTGGGGGTGGGAATGGGGAGGTGGCTGGGAGGGGCTTAGCTTTGGCTTAGTATGGAAACTGAGCAAGATACCAGGACTCGCTGAACAGTGATTTTGAATGTGAGAAAGTAAAATAAAGAATATTCTCTTCAAGAAGTTTGAAAGAGAAGAAAAGAGATGAATTATCATTGGGGAGTAGGAGCAAGACTAAAGGGAGAATATTTTTAGGCCAGGGAGACAGAAGAATGTTTAGGGATTAGAAGTGCATCATAACTCCTGATCTGACTGGAAAAAAGCCGTACACCTATTAAAGTTAAGTTCAAGCCAGCAATAGAAGTTTCCTTCAGCCTAGGTGGTCAGTTTCCACTTGAACTGTATAAATAGCAAGTCATGTTTCATAACTCGGGAAGAATGTACTTTACCCATGATGGTATCTCCAAGGCCCACTTTACAGCCTTAGAACATAGTGGCTGGTTCTGCTAGATTGGGTGGACCATTGGTCTAACTCAGCAAGGTTTTCTTTTTCCTCATGGAAATGCAAGAACATGACTCATGGCATAATGGCTTTGGGTGGATTGCACACTTGTCAGAGCTATACAATCCTCCACGTGCGTGCAAGAGAGAGATGTTTCTATAACTTTGCCATACCTCTGCTCCACAAGCACCCTACCACATGGTTGTCTTGGATGCTGTTCTCTGGTTGCCATTCCCGATGAATAACTTAAGCTGATTGTTAGTTTTGTCTGCACTCTTGGGTCTGGTTTCTCACAAGCTACTCGATCTTGATGAGCTTCTGGAAGCTGGAAGGCACTTCAGTGGCTCTCTCCCACACCACAAACAGGCGCTGGATACTTGGATGATGTCACCTTGCAAAGTGCTCGTCCTGGGCCTGGAGTCCCTGCAACGTGGGTGGAGTCTTGCACCTGTCCAGTGGGGTACGGAGGGCAGTTCTGTGAGACGTGCCTCTCAGGCTACAGAAGAGAAACTCCAAGCCTTGGACCTTACAGCCCGTGTGTGCTCTGTACCTGTAATGGGCACAGTGAGACCTGTGACCCCGAGACAGGTAAGAAGGCCCGTGGTCACTGCTAGGCCCGTGGGTCCTTTTGCTGTTAGCAGTGGCATCCATTGTCTTCTTGTTACTGACTGGATGGTATATCTCTACTCTCGCAATAGGTGTCTGTGACTGCAGAGACAATACAGCCGGCCCACACTGTGAGAAATGTAGCGATGGGTACTATGGAGACTCAACCCTGGGCACCTCTGCTGACTGCCAGCCTTGTCCCTGCCCTGGTGGCTCAAGTTGTGCCATTGTCCCAAAGACAAAGGAAGTGGTGTGCACACACTGTCCGACTGGCACTGCTGGTGAGTCTGCCTTGCTCCTCATCCCTTCAGAGTTCTGTACAGTTGTCAGTATTTACTCAGCCTTCCTCGGGTGCCCTCACAACCTCAAGATGGAACTGCTGCTGCTGTTTTGCTATGACTAAGAGAGGTACAGAAAAAATTGAGTGCAGTGTCCGAGGCTGTGTGGCAAGGCACTGGTGAGCTGGGGCTGCAATACAGCTTTGTGACTCCAAATAGAACGGTCACCATATATAATGTAATCTCTCATAATGTGAGAACCCAAACTGGGCTTTTGGTGCTGACTTATCTGGAATTATTCATGTGAAATAGCAATTTTAAAATTATTTCTCTGAATCACCCCTCCAGCATCTCAGAGTTGGTCATACTACGTTGGGAACACATGCCTATTTATTTATTTATTAAAAATTATTTATTTATTTATTTATTTATTTAATATATATGATGAGTGCACTGTAGCTGTCTTCAGACACACCAGAAGAAGGCATCAGATCCCATTACAGATGGTTGTGAGTCACCATCTTGTGGTTGCTGGGAATTGAACTCAGGACCTCTAGAAAAGCAGTCAATGTTCTTAACTGCTGAGCCATCTCTCCAGCCCAGTTTATTTATTTTTTAAGAGCTTTTGGTAGACCTCTGTCCCCACTCTAGCCGCTCCATTCATTTCCCAAGGAACAGAAAATTATATCTGTTTTAGGTGATGATAGCTACTCCGACCATGGCGGATCAGGTTCACTAGCAGACTTCCTCTCGTTGGCTTGCTTTGCCTTCACTATGAAGGGCAGGAAACAGCATGCTGGTGGTCGGTGTGTGTAAGGAGTGTGGGGTTTGAACCTTGACCCTAGACTGTGAAAGCTAATTGCATTTTGGAATGAGTTTGACACAGGCTACCTGGTGTCTCTGTTTTAGTCTGATTCAAAACACGTTTCAAGCTTTTGAAGTATAGATTGCAGTGGACTAGCTCCACTATCAGAGGAGACATCATAGCTGGAATGCCGCCTTTGTACCCTGTGGCGATGGCTGTGTGGGAGCTGGTGGCTGCCCACAGCAGGGCCAGGAGGGTCCCCCATTCCCCTCTGTTCCCCTGCATCCTCATCTCTTCCCCCTGCCCCACCTCCAGACAGACTTCCTGCCTAGCTTATTCACCTGTGTGTTTGCGTGTCGGGTCTAGGGGTCAGTATCGTGGCCATGCTGGATAGTGGCTGACTGCCCCCGATCTGAACTCCAACCTCCCGCTCTCCTTGGTTTTCTTCTCTTTCCTCTGGGCACCTCTTGATCGCCTCCGCTGGAGATGTTCATATGAATTTGATGATCCAGTCTCCTCAGATGACAAAGTCTGATCGGAGCCCTGGGCGCCCTCTCCTTCCCCGCGTGGTGCAGGGCTGGAAGCATCCTGGTCGCCCTGTGCATCTGCTCTCCCTTTTCTATCCGGCCTCCTTCAGAGGTAGAGTAGCCAGGAGCATATGCCCGAGATCAAAGAGGACAGAGTATTTATTCCAAGGCCCATTTTGATGGGATCCTCAGGCTTTGTGATCCAAGTTAGAGTTCGAAACTTCTGGAAGGTAATCTTGCCCAAACAGCC
>JADRCC010075858.1:0-12376 GCA_019843855.1 Hylomyscus alleni
AAAAAAAAAAAAAGCAAACATTTGCAAAAAAACCTTGAAGTACTTGACGCATTCAAGCACCATGTGTTAGCACATGTGTGCTTTGGAGACTGCCTCTGAAGCCTTCTCTTTTACATGTCACAGGTTTTCTCAGAACTTTCTCTTTCCTAATAACCCAGTTCTCCATGAGAATCCCAACAGAAAGCTATCTTAGAATCTTCTGAGCAAAAATATAAATGTACTTTTCTGAGGTCCCCGACTTGATTTGTAATAACCATAGGACACTGGTAAGCTTTCAAAGTGTCAAAAGAAAACAGCTTGGAGCACTTTATCTTCAAAGGTATATACCTTCATGTGTGAACATTGAAGCCTAATAGGGATGCAACTATCAATAAATCAAAAATAGTGACTTATTCCATCAGCAAAAGAGAAGCTTCCTCTCACCGCAGAGAGGAAAAGATACAGAGATCCACAGTTAAAAGCTTCTGAGAGAGAAGGGAGAAAGAGGGGGAGAGAGAGGGGGGATTCTAAATGGGCTATCTCATTCAAATTCCTCCCCTCAGAGCTCAGAGAAAACCACACAGAAAAGAAGGCAAAGAGAATGTAAGAGCTAGAAGGGCTGGAGGATACAAAGAGAACAAGGCCCTCAGAATTAACTAAGCATGACTGATATGAACTCAGAGAGATTGAAGCAGAAATCACACTGGTCTGTACCAGGTCCTCTGTGTATTCATTGTAGCTTTCAGCTTAGTATTTTTATGGGATTCTTGAATTGTGAACAAATGGGTCTCTGATTTTTGTGCTTACTCTTGGGGCTCTTTTACTTCTGTTGTGTTTCTTAGGCCCAACTTGCTAGGGTTGTTTTGTTTGTTTGGTTGGTTGGTTGGTTTATTTATTTATTTATTTGTTTTACCTTATTATTCTTTTCTCATGTTTGGTCATTATCTCTTAGACACCTGTTTTTTTTTTCTAAAGATAAAATGGAAAGTGGGTGGTATGTGGGGAAGAACTTGGAGTAGCAGAGGAGGGGGAAACTATAACCAAGTTATATCATACAAGAAAATAATCTATTTTCAATGAAAGGAAAAAAATCAAAGAAAGAAATAGAAAGGGAGAGAAGAAGGAAGGAAGAAAAGAAGGAAGGAGAGAGAAGGTTCAATGAAAACTTTGCTTAAAATACATATATGCATAGATATATAGTTGTTTGGAAATGTCCTTATGAAATCCAGCACCATCTACAAAAAATATATGCTAATATTTTTTAAAGTCCCATTTGTTGACATGAACTCTTAAAACCTGTAGTTAGCTATTGGATTGATCAATGTCTAGATGCTCCAACAGATACACATTTGACAAACATATATTAAGTTCCTGGGTGGAAGATATCAGGCAAGACACTGAGAAAAGTAGAAGGCAAACATCACGTGTCCTCCTCATGATTCTGCCTTCTCACATAGGAAACCACACAGAAAGAATGTAACATCAAACTGAAAGACCAGCACGTGTGAAACTACTGGAAGGAAACATCTAGGAAATACTATGACACATCAGTATAGTCAAAACAAAACAAAACAAAACAAACAACAAAAACCCTTCAACCTATGACCACAAAAGCACAGGAAACAAACAAAAGACAAACAGGGTTACATCAATGAAAATTTCCTTTACAGCCAAGGGAATGATGACATAGGGGAAATCTCAGAATGGAGAATGATATTCAGACAAGAAACCTAACAAAGACAAGAGATCCAATTAAAAAGTGGGTACATAATCTGAACAAGAAGCTTCCCAAAGAAGATGTATGAAGTACCAACAAATATTCTGGAATAGGTTCAACATTATTAACCATTACTAAATGCAAACTGAAGTCAGGATGATACATGATCTCACTCCAATTATAGTTACTGTCACTAAACTAATAACAGCATAGCCTGTTCTGAACATAAAAAAAAAATGCATTGTTGGTGAGAATTTAAATTAGTACAACCATTGTGGGAAACAGTAACAGCTCCTTTCAAAACAGACATGGTGGTATGTACCCATAATCCTAGAACTTGGTGGAAGCCATGTTAATACCATTTTGGCACATGGACTGGCATACTCACTGTTCTGGTCTCTCATAGGCACCAATAGTATTCCTCAAACAGTTTTGTAAGTAACCTTTTTTTTTGTGTTCATATGTATCCTTGGATCTTAAATTCTATTATTGCTGCAGAAACAAAATGTTAAAACAGTTTAAAATATTATTCTTACTGCTTACATATCCCTTATCTGGAGATACTGTTTATGAGGAATACAGAAACACTAATATGATTTATGGAAAACAGAGAAGCATGAGAAAGGCGCATTCATGAATGTCACAAAATAATAAATATACACTTCAGTTCTTCAGCTATCCTGGGAATCAAGTGGAGTTACAGCACCTAGCAATATCACACTCATGAATAAAATTCATATTTTGCAAATGAATACATAGTTCAATTCTCTTCTTTAGTTCAAATCATATTATAATTTCTCTATCTAGATAAATCGCCGGAAATTAAGGACACATGATTTTTAGTCACACTATCTCATATTCATTGCTATAAATCATTATTCAAGTCAAAATATTGCAATGAATTCATAATTCTATATCACCTGTCCTTTTAGTATGTTGAATTGCCTTATTTCACAGTTTAATTTTTCTCTGCTCTCTCTGTATGTATATATAATACATATGTATTATATCATATGTATATCATATATGTACACAAAATCTCTCCATATATATAATTTCTTTGAGCTCAGTAAAATTAATATTTGTTTCAGAAAAAGAAGATGGAAAATAAGTAATCCTTACATATTTTTCATGCTCTGGATTATGTAAATAAAAAATTCACTGTCAGTTCATATGAATATTTACTTACTAACCTTTTCTGACAGTGATTCTTCTAAATGAGCTTCCTTTTTATAAAAGGATGTTGTGCTTTTTCTTATTGTCACTTTGTTTCGAGGTATGAACCGAGAAGAGCTAAGATATCCTCTTTCTCTGTGGTAATGACACCTCTGGACAGCATCCAGTCTCTTTGATGAGGCCATGGGATGGTGACAGTGCAGGATCATAAGCCTAGTTTTCCATTTGTTTGTTTTTGGTTGATTGTTGGTTTTTGTTTGTTTGATATTTGTTTATTTGTTTTGTTTTTTAGTCTGACCGCAGGGTTTACTTTGCGGCATAAATGCCTTCTAGTCTGTCATTTGTAATAAATGACAGAACTTCTCTGTTTATCCCTCTATACTCCTATTGTACCTACCCGATTCTCCTAGTCAAGACATAAAATGTTAGCCAGGCAGTGGTGGCGCACGCCTTTAATCCCAGTACTTGGGAGGCAGAGGCAGGCGGATTTCTGAGTTCGAGCCAGCACGGTCTACAGAGTGAGTTCCAGGACAGCCAGAGCTGTATAGAGAAAACCTGTCTCGAAAAATAAAAAAAAAAAAAAAAAAAAAAAAGACATAAAATGTTAGGATGCTGAGCCCATTGCTAAACGATACTCCACCGCTGAATCTAAAGCAGACTAAGTAAGCCATGGTAGATATATGAATTTATTTTCTATTGCTGTGATTTAAATTTTTTTCCTAACTACAAAATTCCTTAAGTGAAAAAGGCTTTATTTTGCCTTCCAAGTTCACAGGAATACACTCTATCCTAGCCAGTAAGACATAGCACCAACAGGTTGGGAGTCACAATGACTGGAGCAGGAAGCTAGCTTATCTCATTCTATCCACACTCAGGAAGTAGAGAAAGAATAACAAGCAAAATCAGGCTTCAGTCCCTCAAAGTCTATCCCGATGAAATACCCCATAGGATCCTACCTCTTGGAAGGTACTATATTCTTCTCAAATAGTAAAACCATTTGGAGACTAAGAGTTCAAATACAAGAGTCCAGGGGGGATATTTCATATTCAAATCATCACATTTTTCAGTGAGTAAGCATGTTTCTTACATGATCCTCACACACACCCCTCTTCACAGCAGCACTCTGAGTAATAGACAATAATTAGTCTCATTTATGGGTAATGGAAGCTCAAGGTCCTAACTTAACACATTTGCCCAAGGTTGTGGTAACAGTGTTGAATTATACACCTAGATCTATAAAATCTTAATGAAAATGCTATATATGCATCTGCTAAGTATCTCATGAGATTTAAATTATGGGTAAAAGTCAAGGTGGGGGGTTACACACTTGTCCATCCTGAGGTCTTCTTCCAAAGCAGCAGAAGAAGGTGTCAGTGAAGAAATGTCACAGGAAAGCAGGGATCAATAAAGGAAGTTTGACAACAAACTTGATTGTGATAGTTGATAATTTGTCCTATCTCTATGTCAAAAGTCAGATCTCTGGCTGCTTATATTCCCCTAGATCTTAAAACAAAAACAAACACAAAAATAAGTTTAAAATGTCACCTGCTTCATAAGCTCTAAATTACTGTGAAGGTTCAAGGTACAAATAAAATAATTTACCTCGAGTTTCAGCCCACTAACTGACATTGCTGTCTCAGTGAGTTCTTTTGCCTATTTAGCCTTTATAGAGAGTACTCTAATCATGAGGATGTGTAAGCTGAAGCTAAGGTAGTCTTGAACCTATAATGTTCTATTCTTTATCAAAAGATTACCATAGCTGCTTCAATTGAAGCAAACAACATTTTAGGCATAGAAAAATTAACTTGAACCACTTAAATCTCAATTTAAGATCAAGTTTTTTTTTTTATTTTTAAAGAAAGAAAGAAAGAAAGAGAAAACGAAAGATAAAGTTGTTTCTTTTTACTTTTTATCTGCTTATTTTATATCAGAAGCTCTGGAAGGTACTTTATCCAATTAATCATCTCTTATTGAAACCACCCCAAAACAAGGACTTCCCAGACCCCTTCACCAACTTTCCTTGCTCATTTCCTCATATACTGTGATCCTTTTATTGAGAGCAAAGATAAATGAAAGGAAAACAGCCTTTTGGTGAGTATGGAGTCTCAATGAACCCAAAACAAACATGCTCTAAATTGTTCAGGATGAGGAGGACTTTTCCTGTAGGTTCATCTGATCAGAATCACAGTAACACTGAACACTGTAGCAGTAAAGAGAAACTTTGCAGATTGAAAGATCTCTATGTGTGTGTGACTTCCACTAGGAAATAAGTCATATTTAGGATGGTTAAAATAACCACAAGGAAGCTGGCGCAGCATTAGATAATACTATGAAAATAACTGCATAGTAATATGTGACTTTGTGAAGAGCTAAATAAATTTCTGTAAGTTTTTTTCCACTCAGTATCCCTAATAAACTCTTTGTAAACATTGAAGTTCGTTTGTTTAAAATGTGTAAATTCCACTATTTATTTTGAAAATTCATATAGGTTAATATTCTTAAGGCAGATGCAATGGCAAAGCTTGTAATTGGAGTATTTAGGAGGCAGGAGACTTGAGTTCAAGGCCAGGTTAAACACCAGGACATTGTCTCCGTAGTAACAACAGAAAAGTTATTCTTCTGTTAAGGGCATTTCTAATTGTTGGAAATATTTTTTAATACCAACACAATTGGGAAAATAGCATACAAAATATGTATTTTACTCATACTGTCCAATAATGTCTATTATTTATTTATAAACTTTGTAAAATACAGTCTTCAAAAGCAAGGCAAACTCAGTCAGAAATTCGGGGCAAGCAACTAATTGTGTTTCACTTTAGATCATGCATCTTAAATTTGTTTTCCTCAGGAACAGACACTGGGTCTCTGAGGCAGAGACTCTGCATGTCAGAGTTCACTTGGGAGGACCGAGGAAACATGCCTGGGAATGTGTCAGGCAAGCAGGACTGCCAGAGGCGGAAGTATTTATGCTCAGACTTGCCAGGGACACTTAGATCCATCTTCCTGGGAGTTGTGGAATAAGGAAAACACCTCAGAGATGTTTCACAGGGAGAAACCCGTTGCTCTATCACTTGATCTTGCACTGAACAGTCCTTAAAGGCAAATGTCCCCGAAGATAGGCATGACCTTAAGTGAGACTGTTTTTGTGGGTAAGACTGGTTGTCAGAGCGAACCTCAAGCTGTGAAGTGCTGTAAGCATCTAGCAAGAGAAGCTGCTGAAAGAATAACTAGGTCCATTGCCACTGCAAAAAGACCAGGCAGGTGTATATCATCTGCAGCCGCCATTCCAGTGAAAAGTAGTGATGGGATTAAAAAGAGAAAGGATAACTTTTTAAATTTATTAATACCACTCTTTAAGTAAAACAATCTGGACTGTAATGACAAATGTCCTAAGTCACTAGTTTTTAAATGGATTATACACTTCTAAAAGAACATGATAAGTTGCTATTTCCCTATGTTAATGCCTAGAATAATACCCAATATCATCAGCAGAGGAATTTGTAGCTTTTCCTATGCTTTAATGCCTAAAGCCCTTCCAGTTCACTTCACCAGCAGTATATTTCAAAGTTATCTATTATTTGTATAGGGGACTTATCCTATAACGAGTGGTTCTAGGAATGGGAGCTACCAAGATAAAGACCATTCTGCTCCCTCCAGTTCTCTGGCTAGTAGAAAACGGAAAGAAACACAACCATGTGACACTTACAGACAGAGCTTATAATAAAAGGCAACTTTATTTTAAGTGTCTCATTGTTACAGGTGGCCAGGATATCCAAACTAAACTAGATTTAGGCTTTAGGCATAGAACTCTGAAGGAAGGGTGGTGAGGCCAACTAGAAATGCAAACTGGATAGTTGGTATGGTCATACTCACAGTACCCTAAAGACAGCCCAGCATGCCATTAATAGAAAGAGAGGCCTCTTCAAGGAAGGCCAGTGATGACGAAAAGGCAAGGGAAGAGAGAGGAAAACTGAAGACAAAGACTAGTATGACCAAGACAAAAAGAAAGAAAGGAAAACAGAAGTCAAGCTCCTTTGTTGTGTTTTCTGCAGGAAGCAAAGAGGAGGCAGACTGAATCAGTCTAAAATTTTTATACTTCTAATGCACGCTACAGAACTTGAACAATCCAATGCATTCTGATTTCCAGAGAAAAAGAACCAATAGGTCTTCTAAACAGAGATGGCTCTTTAAGATATTTAGTATGAGACCTGATTATGTAATCATAGAGACCAAGAATCCTCACAAGCTTCTATCTGCTTGATATAGACTTATTGACAAATTATTCAGGCCTAATTGGAAAGTCTAAGAACATGGTAAGTTAACAAGGTAACTGTAGGGCTCATTACAGAAACTTGGAATTCAAGCAGGGGAGGGTGTCTTAGTCAGGGTTTCTATTCCTGCACAAACATCATGACCAAGAACCAAGTTGGGGAGGAAAGGGTTTATTCCACTTATACTTCCACATTGCTGTTGATCACTAAAGGAAGTCAGAACTAGAACTCAAACAGGTCAGGAAGCAGGAGCTGACACAGAGGCCATGGAGAGATGTTTCTTACTGGCTTGCTTTCCCTGGCTTGCTCAGTCTGCTCTCTTACAGAACCCAAGACTTCCAGCCCAGGGATGGCACCACCCACAAGGGGCCCTCCCTCCTTAGTCACTAATTGAGAAAATGCCCCACAGCTGGATCTCATGGTGGCATTTCCCCAACTGAAGCTCCCTTCTCTGTGATAACTCCAACCTGTGTCAAGTTGACACACAAAACCAGTCAGTACAGAGGGTCCTATTGGTGTAATCTTGGTGCATAAAAGCTTACTATCTGGAGTTCTCGAATTCAAGGGCAAGAGAAGAGACTTGATAGTTCAGAGTTAGGGAAGAAATGGCTTTTTCTCTGCCTTTGAAAATAACTTCAGAGAGAAGCGAGTTGTATAATGCCACCCACATTGGCAAGTACAGATGTTCTTGCTCTGCCAATTTAAACACTAACCTCTTCTGGAAATGTCCTCATAGAAACACTCAGAAATAATGTTCAGCATTTCTCCATTAAACTCAGTCCAATGAAACCTGAAATTAACTATTGATGTCTTGGTTAATGGCTGCCTGGTCCTGGGAAATTAGAGAGGTTGATTTGAAGATTTTTAATGAGAGGGGAGGTTTAAAGCATAGTTTAGATTAGCTATTCCCAACAGAAGAATTGACTGTCTTCTACACAAAGCCTCAAAATGGGTCAAGACAACATTTCTTTTGGTTATTTTTGAGACAGGGTTTCTCTGTATAGTCCTGGCTGTCCTCACTCTGTAGACCAGGCTGGCCTCAAACTCAGAAATCTGCCTGCCTCTGCCTCCCAAGTGCTGGGATTAAAGGTGAAAGGTGTGTGCCACCACTGCTTGGCCTAGACAACATTTTTAAAAATTATAACTTGGTTGAGTTGTAGGAAATCCTTTAAGGGATCATGATTCAAGAAGTATCATTGAGCTGTGGGGGAATGGCTGTATTCATTGCCTACTATGTGAAACAAATTTATAACACTTGTGATCTAACAAGAAATAAAATGATCATGGAAATTGAAATTAATATTCAGCCTTTCAATTATGAAGAATACAAATGTGAGAAATAGATACTCTTGTTTTCCAGATAAACTATTTTTCTGTTTGAGTGACAGTCCCTTGACACTCTTCCACAGTATTAATTGACATTATCAACCATAGTGTTACAGAATGACTAGAGGAGGGAAGGGAGAACATATTGGTAAGCATTCTGTGACTAAGATGCTTCCTAAATCAAAGAGTATTTCATCAATGCTGACTTGGAATCCAGATGAATATTGAGAAGTTCTTTGGTATCATAGGAAACAAGAAAAAAAAACTGTGCAAAACTCTTCCCACCATCAACACAGCGAAATCCTTGTCTTTGTTTATTTCCCTTATTCCTTTTATGTGCTTTTTCTCTCTAAGCTGCATCTTTGTGAATATGTCTCATTCAACTCTCTCTCTCCTCTCTTTTCTCTTTCACTCACTCATTCTCCTTCCCCACATACTCTTTCCAGTATATTTTATTAATTTTACCCCCATTGTTCCATAACTGTGGAGTCAGTATCCATGGACTCTGACAAATTAAAACATGCCTATCTTGGTTTTATCAATTACTTTCTCTATATTAATGTTCTCTTATTCTCTTAACCTTACTATGTCTCCCATATTATAGCTGACTTTAAGGACAGACAACTACTCATGATGTTTCTTAAAACAGCATCCTAATCACATGCCTCACCACAACCAAAATCTTACATGACCTACAGTTTTTTAGAGCAGGCATCTACAAAAAGGGTACAGAAAGATTCATTGGGATTCCAAAACAAAACATTTAAATACTTATTTATTTATATTCATCTAAAACATGTAGAATTATCAAACATTTTAAACATTGGTTTCCCTAAACAGTATCTCAAAGCTGCCTATGATCACACTTGATGATTTCCCAGTTCAATGGCAGTGTCAATCGTCCATCTACACATACCCATGTCCCTTAAGCATTGTACCATACACCTATGAATACCTGATTGTTTACAAAGAAGGCAAAACTATTCAATGGAACAAAAAGAAAGCATCTTCAACAAATGATGCTGCTCTAACTGGCTGTCTACATAGAAGAATGCAAATAGATCCATATCTATCACCCTACACAAAACTCAAATCTAAGTGGATCAAAGAACTAAACATAAAACCAGAAACAATAAATCTAATAGAACAGAAAAATGGGGAATAGCTTTCAACTCATCAGTACAGGAGACAACTTCCTGAACAGAACACCAATGTCTCTGACACTAAGCTCAACAATTAGTAAATGGGACTTCACTTCATGAAACTGAAACACTTCTGTTGGTCAAAGGACATCAGCAGCAGGAGAAAACAACAGCTTACAGATTGGTAAAAGTTCTTCACCAGTTCTACTTCTGACAGAGGGCTAATATTCAAAATATATAAAGAAGTTGGACACAAATGATCCCCCAAAACAATAAAATTGGGGTACAGATAATTCTCAGCAGAGGAATCTCAAATGGCCTGGAAACACTTAAAGAAGAGCACAACCTCTTTAGGCATCAGGAAAATGCAAATCAAAATGAATCTGTGATTCTACCCTAAATCCGTCAGAATATTTAAGATCAAAAATTTTAGGGACAGTAAATTCAGCTGAGGATGTGGAGCAAAGGGAACACTCCTCCACTGATGTTGGGAGTGCAAACTTGTAAAACCTTGGAAATCAACTTGGTAGTTTCTCAGAAATTTAGAAATAGTTCTACCTAAATACTCAGCTATATCACCCCTGGGCATATACTCAAAAGATGTTCCACCATCTCTAAGGACACTTGCTCAACTATGTTCATAGCATCTTTATTTGTAATAGCCAGAAACTGGTATCAACATAGATGTTCTACAACTGAAGAATGTATAAAGAAAATGTGGTTCATTTATACAGTGGAATACTACTGAGCCATTAAAAACAAGGACATCATGAATTATGCAGGCAAATGGATGGAACTAGAAAATATCATCCTGATTGAGGTAAACTTGATGCAAAAGTACATACATGGTATGTTTTCACTTACAGGAAGATAATAGCTATAAATTACAAGATAACCAAAGTATAATACAAAGACCCAAAGAAGCCAAATAACAAGGAAGGCCCAAGGGAGAACATTCGAATCCTTCTCAGAAGGACAAAGAAAAAGATGTTGGAGGTAGATAGAGGGAAGGAACTGGATAGGAGAGGAGATAGGGAGGGGGAAAGGGTTGGGGAGAAGAAGGAATCATGTTTAGGGAGAGCAGGGGAGAGAGAATAGAAATCTGTGTCAGGAGAGGCAATGAAGAAATGTCTTGGACTTGCCAGAGACCTGGAATGTAGGGATACCCCAGGGATTCTATTAACTGAGACTTCTAACAGTGGAGGCATGGAGGAAGTGGCCACTTCCTGTAGCCAGGAGGACTCTCATTTAGGAATAAAGACAGCAACCCACTCATAAAACCTTGAAGTCAAAATGTATCCTGCCTACAAGATGTGCAGGGACAACGATAGAACAGAGACTGGAGGAATGGCTAACAAATGACTGTGCCAAACTGAGACCTATCCCATGGGCAAGAACCAATCCCTGACACTATTAATGATACTCTGTTATGCTTGATGACAGGAACCTAGCATATCTGTCCTCTGAGAGGCTCCATCCAGCAGCCAATAGAAAGAAATGCAGAGAACCAGAGCCAAACATTAATGGAACTTGGCAAGTCCCATGGCAGAGATGGAGGACTTAGGGACCCAAAAAATGACAAGGACTCCACAGGAAAACCAACAGAAACAACTAAACTGGACCATTGGAGTCTCCCAACCAAAGAGTGAGCATGGGCTGGACCCAGGCTCCCTGCACATATGTTACATATGTGCACCTTGGTCTTCCAACAACTGGAGTGAGAGCTGTCCCTGAATCTGTTGCCTGCCTGACTACCTGTAGATCCTGTTGCCCTAACTATTGTGTTGTCTAACCTCAGTAGGAGAGGATGAGCCTATTCCTGGAGTAACTTGGTGTGTGTGTGTGTGTGTGTGTGTGTGTGTGTGTGTGTGTGTGTGTGTCAGTGGGGTGGGGAGGTGATACCCATGGCTTCTCCTCCTTCTCAGAGGAGAAGGGGAAGTAGGAGAGGGGGGAGGGGGAACTGAGAAGAGACAGGGGTGTAGGCATACATTTTTTGCAACCTACTTTTAATAAAGGTTCAACCTCTCCTCTAGCTCACAACCCAGCAGAGGTAGTGGAAAAGAAAAGGTTTTAGGATATGGAAGATGGGTAACTTGTTCAGCAATAGTTCTTGGGGCAAGCTCGATCTTCTTTGGCAGCAGTGCAGTCCTATAGCAAACACCAAATACGATTCAGCAGCTAAAGACTAGTCTCAAGGCAGGCAGACACCAGACATGAAATGACAGCTGCAGTCCAGTCTTTTCAGCAAACAGACATCAGTCACCAACCAGCAAATGTAGTTCAATCCTGAAGAAACTGCCAGGCTTGCCAGTTGGCCAGAGGTGAAGCGCCAGAAGCAACAAGCTGCTGCAGGAACCTCAAGAGCAGCTTCTTGGACAAGTTTCTCTCAATGGCGGTGTTATCACAAGCTGAGCTCAATGTTATATAAGGCAAACCAATACATGCATGTCCTTATTGATGAATAGAAAGACAGAGCAAACAAACCAATGCTCACTGTTCGTCCTCTACTGTCTGTGGGGTCATATTGATACTTCTTCACCAAGCATCCTTTCAAATGTTTGCTATATCCAAACACTCTTTCACCTGTGCTTGCTTCAAGAAAAGTCTTTCACGTGTTTGTTTTAGCAAGACATCCTTTCACCTGTGTGACCCAGCAAAACATCATATGACGTAACTAACTTTCCAAAGAGCTAGAAGTTCCCACTTCACAGAAGGGCTGATATTGGGATGTAAATTGAACAAATAAATAATTTTTTAAAAAAAAA
>JADRCC010075936.1:0-10329 GCA_019843855.1 Hylomyscus alleni
CACACACACACACACACACACACACACACACACACACACACCACACCACACCACACATGATAATCATAAAATTAGGAAAAGGACATTGGACATAATGAAGCCTATTATTTCATACAATTAATATATACAAATTAAAAGTAGGAACAAAGGGTACTGGAGAGCTCCTTGAGTCACTGAAGTAAGGAGTTAGATTTGAGGAACACAGGACCCAATGTGAAGAGCCCTGCTTTCCCTGGGTGGTAGACGCCACCATCTCTGGAGCTTGTTGTAGTGGTCTCTGGAGGGAGGGGCTTTCATCTGCCTTGACGGTAGGCGGTCTGATGAGTCAGGGAACATGGCGCTTCCTGCTCACTTGCTCAAGCTCTGACTGCCAGGAATCCT
Source organism: Hylomyscus alleni (assembly GCA_019843855.1). Classification (NCBI taxonomy): domain Eukaryota; kingdom Metazoa; phylum Chordata; class Mammalia; order Rodentia; family Muridae; genus Hylomyscus; species Hylomyscus alleni. Next base: position 382 of record JADRCC010075936.1, read on the forward strand.
AAGACTCCAACAAGAGGTGGGCCTGTCCTCCCTAGACTTCCCAAGCTTAGGTTCCAACTCTGGGCAGCTAAAACCAATCTGAGCATGTCCATACATGGTATAGTCCAGGGCGAGGCTCCATCCTTCCTGGGCCTCAAGTTTCCAGAAAAGAAGTGAGTTTCCAGAAACAGCTTACTGAGGAGACAGCACTTAAATTCATATTACTCCACCTCCCCGTTCACAGATCTCTCTGAGCCTGTGGATCCTGACCCATATGTCCAAGTATTCTCCCCCCCCTTCCCCTTCCCCTCTTTCACTTCCTCTACTCCCCTCTTCTTTTCTGTCCTTTCCTTCAATCTCTTTGCTTTCTCTTTCCAACCCTCCCTCCTCCTCATTTCTTATTAATCTCTACCCCTCATCATCTCTCTGTCCACAGATCTCCTGCGTCTTCCTGATCTCCCTGTCCAGGCCACTCCTTCCTTCTCTGCCATGGTTCTGTGGCTTCCTCTGAGGTCCCTCTGCTTCTCTAGGAGGTAGCCCATCTTCTTCCAAGAGCACCTTGTCTCTACCTTGTCCTCCTGTCAAGAGGGAACAATGGACATTTGTGAGGCAGGGAGAGGGGGCGATATCTGCTTTAACTCACCTAAGGAAAAGACTGAAGCCTCACTTCCCAGAACCCCATTCTAAAATGGAAACACAACCTAAGCAGCCCCCAGACAGAGAAACCTCTCACCAGGTTGTGCCCTTGGACAGGATTCCCCTCTTCAGCATCACGGGACATAGGTGTCCAGAAAAGTTGCAAAGCCCTTGGCTTCAGGAGCCCTAGAGGGCTTATAAACCAAACTTGCACAAAGAGTCAGCGATTGGGATAAGGGATGTAGCAGGCTCTGGACCATGCCTAGCAGACTTCCTGGAGGGCCTCAACAGCAAATATGTGACATTTGTTGAGGCTACAGGTCTGAGGGTACAAGACAGACCAGAGCCTCTGGGGCAAGGAGTTAGAAACTACAGAACCAGGAACTGGACTGCCTCTGTCTTTAGGGACACATGGTCACCCCCAGACTTTTATTTTCTACAAGCAGGAAGTTCCCTATGTGTGAGGACTGTTTTCCTCCTGAGAGAGAGGGAATGCAGTATGGGTTCCCTTATCACATGAGGTGTAGAAACATAGTGATGGAGGAAGGGAGAGCGAGCCGGTGTGGAGACTCTCTGGCCAGCAGTACCTACAACTGCCCATGTGCCTCCAGCTACCTTGTTCTGTCACTTCAGGTAGGAAAAGACCAGCCACTCTCTAACACCCATTCACTTTGTGTGGAAGGAGCCCAGAAGACAGGGAAGTCTGTCCTGGGGTGAAATGGCAGTGATGGCTGCCACAGTCAATGGGAGGATGAAGAGTAAGTTGGGAAGGCTTCTTGGAGGACGTGTTTCACTGGAGCTGGAAGAACTGAGGCAGTGATGTGTGATGTAGAGAGAGGGTCTGTGAGCAGGAAAGAGGGGGACCATGGAGGTGCTGATGGCCTTCATTCTTGCAGGACCCAAAGATGCTGACTGACTGTCCATAGCCCTTTGGTGCGGGACAAGGAATTCTGGAGGGATGCTGCTTGGTTTTCAGCAAGTGCCATCTGAATCTTTGTCCAAGGTCACTGAGAACTGTGACCTGTCCTGCTCCTCTCTTCAGCTCCATTCGTTGTCTTCTCTCTGACCGCCACCAGCAACCTCAGAAGTCTGGAGCCCACCTTCCAGCACCCCAAAGGGCCCATTCCAAGCTCAGTCACTTGGGCCCTGCTGACCATCTCTAACCCATGCCCCACAAACAGAAAGATGACACTTACATAGTACCTGTGGAAGCAGGGGGATACAAGGAGCCAGTTGAGATGTAGGAGGCAGCCTCAGTATAGGGCTAGGGTTCCCTGGAGACCGGCCGCCTCCTGAATTTTTTTTGCCTTAGTTCTCTTTCCTTTTTTCATTTTATTGACTTTCATAATTTCATTATTGTGTGTGCATGATGTGGGAGGTGGGGGCACAGGTCACAGCGTACATGTGGAGACCAGGGGACGACTTGATACAATCAGTTCTTTACGTGGATTCCAGAGATCAAATCATGTTGCCAGGCTGCCCAGGCAAGTGTCTTTACACTTTGAGCTGTCTTCCTGCCCCAGTATGTAGCACATGCTATTAGGCTTTTGTTGTTGTTCTTTTGAGGATATAAATAATTAGGTTCTGTTGTTTTTGTTCCTCCTTCTCCCTGTCCCAGCAACTCCTTCCCAGTTCCATGTCATATCCATCCTTCCTTGGCCACCCCAGCTCACACATCTTCCTCAACATTTCCTTCTCCTGATCTCCTGTATCATTTTATAGTCTGTGCCATCTCTCATATTCTCTTATTTACATCCACACAAACAATAAAAAGGATTAAGTGTGACATTTTTATCTTTCTGAGGCTGGGTCACCTTATTTAATGTAATACTTTCCAGACCCAATCATTCTTCACTGAGGCTGGGTCACCTTAATTAGTGTAGTACTTTCCAGATCCATCCATTCTCCACTGAAGCTGGTTTCATTTCCTTGCTACTGTTGATACCACATTCTTAGTTATCTTATCTGTGTAAAGAGAAGACACTGACTTCATGAAGCCATGTCTAAGTGGAGGAGGAACAGAGCTTTTGTCTCCCTGTGTTCTACGGGGAATGGTCATCGAGGGAAAAGGGAGGGGAGCAGGCAGCGATCTGGAGCCTAGAAGGAGGTGTATCCTTGTTTTAGGCATGAAGGGGACACCTCACACCATGGAGGCTGTCATTTTGGGATGGCATGGTCTCTCTGCATGTTGTCTTGGAAGGAAGCAGATTGTCCATCTTACCTGAATATATCTGATGTCCAAAAGCTGCTAGGAGGGGACAGGCCTTCAAAAGTCTGCCCTGTTGTTAGGGGTGGGGCATGCTTTCAAAAGACTGCCCTGTTGTTAGGGGTGGGGCAGGTCCTTGCAGCCACGGGTCCACCTCAGCCATTACTTTGCAAGAAGAGCCTTGGGTTGAGAACCAGGCCTAACTCTTCTCATAATGGCTACTTGTCTTTCCTCTGGCAAGCCTATCCCCTACATTGGACCTCCATTTCTGTGCTTTAAGAAGGTCCCTTTTTCCCTTTTGTTTCGTGGTTCCAGAATAGCCTGTACTTCAGGGTTCCCAGCTTGCTGCCTTCTAGTACCTTCTCAGGCTAACATCATGGCAGACCAACATCATGAAACCCAGGCCCTAAGCATTGTGAGGGAAGGCTGAAATGCAGAGCAGAGGCTAGGATACATGTGGGGGCTCTCCCATAGGTTCTTCTCCTGGGGAAGCAGTGATGTCCACAGTGAAGTCTATCTCACACCTCCCTCCCCTCCTTCATGGACCTAGTGTGACCACTGTTAAATTGTTCAGTGTCTCCATAACTTAGTTTCTCCATTGCCTCCTGTCAGTACAGGCAGCTGACCCCACTTTGCTCAGTATGGGATGGTAGAACATAATAAGTAAAAAGACCCTTGGAACTAAGAAGCTTTAGGTCCAGTGTAGACAGTTAAAATGCAGAGAGTAGTATCCACACGGCATAACAGCAATGGGGTGGGCATTCTCTGGCCCAAGGTATTATAGGCAAATGACTCCAATGAGGCCCTTTCCAACCCAGTATCTGACTTAGGTGATGGCAGAAACCCAGATCTTCAGTCTAACAACCTTTCTGACCTAGAACAAGTGTGGACAAGTGTGAACATCCCAGCTTCCCGGTCTCTGGTCACCTGCTTCCTAAAGGCTATGATAAGACCAAGAGAGATAGGCAAGGGGTCCAAGATCCAGTCCATCCTGTGCTGTAGCAGCATTGGGATGGTCAGACCACTCTCTCAGGGAGGCATACCTCATTCGGAAGGCTCGGGGAACTTTCTGTTGGCGCCACGACGAAGTCCCAACCACCCAGCTCTGGCTATGCCTCCCTAGTGGTCTCTTCAGCAGTTAGTCACACCATCCATCACCATTACCCAGGCCAGGCTGTGGAGGCTAGGCTGGGAGACGTTGGATAGACTTTCTCATCAGGCAAGAAAATGAGTCAGTCAAGGCCAACTCTTTCAGTAAAGAAATGGTTTTACCTGGAGTAGCTGGACTTCAGGCCACAGAGAAATTGGGGTGGGCTATGTGGTCCCTAAGGCATTTTCTTCTCGGAATGTGGTCACTAGGAGTCTCACACCCTGCAGAGATGGCACAGTTGGCTGCAGTAGGAAAAGCCCCTTTTAGATAAACTGGTCTTATGGCATCTCAGGAGGATGTGGTCCCCGGGGGTGGGGGGACGGGGGTCCAGCTCTGGGGAACTTTCTTTCCCCTCTTAAATTCTCAAGGAGGTGCCGCTGACTCGGTTTCTATGTGCTTCCCTCAGAGCAGCCAAGACTGTGTCTGGAAAGTAAAAGATGCTTCTACAGGGCTTGCCATTTGAGACTGATGGCCCCCAGGACAGGGACTTGGACTTTAGCGACGGAAGTTTCAGCAGTGGGGCTGGCCTGTCATCGGAGGTGTGAGAGATTTAGTTGCCTCCTGTATGTGTAGTGCTGTGGGGTGTGTTAGGGTTCAGGCATCCAAGGTTGCCAACTCTCCCTTTGGCTTGCACTGACTCTTTCACGCTTTGAGTTCCCCAGTAACCTAAGCAACATCAGCATCCTTGGTCCATCCCTGTGTGTTCAGCTCTGTGCAGCACTTAAGAAAGGGGCCAGATGAGAGGGAAATGCAGGCCTGGCTTTAGGAGGTCTCTGACTGGAGATAAAGGCTCTCACTGCAGGTGGCCTGTGGGCCGGGTGAGAAAGAAGGCCCTTTTAAAATAGGTATCAGCAAGAGAACAATCCTAGCCCAGCATGGACCAGGCAGAAGTAAACAGCTGGACCCTTGGGGTGACAGACAGAAGCTGTGCAAACTGTTAGAGGAACTGGACTGACCTAGGTGGCCAGGAGCTCTCCAAGGTCTTCCCACCTACAGAGATGGTGAGAAGCTTTCGTTTTGCTGTCCGTGGTGCTGAATGGTCCAAGCCTACTCAGTGACCAGTAAATGTCACATTTAGCCCTTTTCTTCCTACCATCACCTGCCCTCCTTATAAGTCTTTCCAAATACCCAGTGACAACATCTCTCTTTCTCCTAACACAACCTCCCTCACTCTTTCTCCTAACACAACCTCCCTCACTCTTTCTCCTATATCCAACCTGCCTCTTAAATTATTTCCCCAAGTGGTCAGTCGGCTTTACATGGTCCCTATCTTATAAGTGAGGATATGAGAGATAAAAGTGATAATAGAGAGAGTATTTAGAAGTAGGGATGCTTGGAACCATCAGTATGGTTTCATGTTTAGCATTCAGCAAAGTGGTAAGGCCCACTTAGTAGATAAGAGAACCTACTGAAGACCACAACGGGAAGCAATGGGAATGCCTTTTTTCTGAGAGGGGAAATCAAAGCAAAAGGGAAAAGACATGGTCATGATCACCTCACCACCCAGAGACAAATTAGAAATAGATGATAGGCTCCCATCTCCCAGTCAGGCTTCTAAACCACCTCAGGTGAACCTCTGAACGAGAAGCTATCAGCAAAGCTTTGGCACCTACAATGGGGAGAGTCTGCTGCTCAATAGTCCAGTGCCACTATGGGGATGCCCACCTGTAGCATCCAGACCCTAATGTCCCTGGAAGGCCACACTGCACATCATCAACATTGATTCTCAGCAGGTGCACCTGTGTTGCTGTGGTAACAGGTACCCACTGCACTATATCTAGCTCCACAGTTTTGGCCTGGACATCTGAACTCAGACTGTATGTGCCCATCCTCCTGTGGTTTAAGGGGAGGAGGGAGCAGGGCTCCTCCACTCTCCTGTCCAAGGCTGTGCCTGAGGGCTTGGTGCCCTCATTAGTTGTAGCAGACAGCTCCCTCAAAGAACAGGCACATCTGTCTTCCAGTCTTCTGGTACCCAGTGTTGATAGCCAGAAACTCATCCCCAGACAGCATCGGGCCCCAGAGGGAAGTCCTCTTCACTCCCACATCCCACATCTCAGACAATGATTTTGGAGGTTTAGCAAATCTAAGTCAGTTTGATGTCATCCGCATGCCCTCAAAGTCCTGCTCCCGAGGGGCACACAGGGGACCCAGTACAAACCCTGCCTACTCATCTGTCACCAGGGAGCTTAAGTCCAGTAGCGAAGGAAAGCACTAGTGACTAGTGATTCGAAGTGACAGAGCCCACCCTGAATCTTTGCAAATGCTCTAGAATAGATTTTTGTTTCTTCAAACCACGGATTGTGTGACAATAACGAGCCATAAAATCGATTTTGTGGGTCATGACTAGCATTTATGTATGAAACAAGTAGATATATTAGCACAGAGTAGAATGGCAAACATTATAGCTGTGGTCAAACTAAATTTTGCTTTCTAAAACTGGATCCAAGCACTCATGCGCACACAAGCATATGCGTGCACACAATAATACAAAAATGTATGTTAATGGAGTCCAGGGGCAATAAAAGGTGAAGTGCTGTGTTCCGAGAAGTGAGACTCTCTAGAAGAGGTACTCAGAGGAAAAAGAACGATGGCTTCAGCTCTACAGTGCTGAGCAGGCTCTGTGGAGGAGATGACATGGGACTAGGTTGAGGATGAACCGGAGTCTGTTGGAGCGCAGGGTGTCTGAAGGGGCAGAGGGGCTGAAGCACCAATGATCTGGGCATGTGCTAGGCAGGCCCATTAGAGCAAGTACCGGCTATGATTGGGGTGCCAAGCAAACATGGGGTCCAGGGGTAAAGAAATCTTAGTATTATGCCGAGAGAGTTGGATTTCATTCCTGAGAGCAATAAAGAGACATTTACTGTTGATTTTTTTTAAAGTATGTATGGCATTTAATCATGGCCAGGACCACCTTCCTTACCAACAGTGAGGGGGGATGTCCCCTCAACATGCCAGGTAAGAAATGTCACTGGATAAAGGAACGGAAGGGTCTTAGGAGTCTGGCTTTTGCTGAAGAGGACATGGTCTGTTTCCCTTGGAAAGATTTTATTTTCTTATGAGTATCTGCCTGTGTGTATGTCTGTACACCATGAATATTCTTGGTCCCCAAAGAGGTCAGAGCAGGTATTGGATCCCCCTGGAACTGGACTTAGGAATGGTGGTGGGCCATCATATGGGTATGGGTACTAAGCATAGAGACTCCTGTCCTCTGCAAGAGCAGCCTGTGCTCGTAACCACTGAGCCATCTCTCATCTCTTTCTGATGGGGACTGTGCCCTGGAGGGGTGCTGGGGTCTCTGGTTGAGGGATATCATGGTGAGGCACTGCTGGCAGAGTTGGGCCTCATGCTGAAGGCACTAGAGGCAAAGTTTTTCAAACCCTGAATTTGAGAACTCTATGCATTCAGAGCACTAGATTAAAGAATAATTGAGCTAATAGAATCTCCCCCGTTGTTTTCTGCTCTTTGACAAGCGCTGCTTAATAATCTCTTCTCTTTGAGCTCACTGTCAGCTCAACGGATGTGAGTTTCTAAGTAACTTAATTTTTTTTTCAGAACTCACTGCTTCCAATAAAAACAATCTAAAGTTTCCCCTCCAGCCCTATATGACTCTGTGCTCCGAGCTATTTATTTTAATTAGCTTTATATTGTATATTTAACATGAGCCAAAAAAGAAAACCCACAAACATATGCCCATTAGCCAGTAAGTAGAGCCCTGGTACAAATCACCCCTAAACGATGAACCAATCAGAATTGTAATCAAAGGGGAGTTGAGTTCTCTGCTAACAGTGATGCAGAGCAGAGACTGGTGAAGGCCTTGGGTATCTTGGGAGGAAGGCACCCCTCCTGCTGGGAGGATGTTGGGCGAATTACAGAGAGAGCAGCTTTGAATCTAGACCTCCAGGGTCAGATCTCAGGTTGAAATCTGAGTCTGGATATTTTTGGCCTTTATGCTTTGACCTTGCCGAAACCTCAGGTTCTGTTCACTGGACACAGCTGCTCCAAAATGTCCTGTTGGGCACCACATTAGGCTTTGGTGTGGGTATTGGTTCTCCACACACATATAATATGTAGTGGCCTGGCAGGCAGGCAGAGTGTCCAGGCAGCAGCGCAACCCTGCATCCCCAAACTTCTGTGTTACCACAGCCAGGCGGCCTAGAGGTCAAGAACACAAAATGCAGAGCCAAACCTTGCCATCTTGATTCTCCCTGTGCCTCAGTCTCCTCCTCTACAGAAAGGGATCAGAACAAAGACTGAATGGCAAGCATATCTTGTCTATTAGACTCAGCAAGAAGAGAGCCTGGGCAGGCAAGCACATGCCATGTAAGTGGTGGCTATTGTGGAAATGCAAACGCTGCTGTCGGAGAAGAGTATGAAGCATACACAGAAAATGATCGAAGAAGGAACAGAAATTGTTTGTTGTGCTAAAAGCAGCCAATCTTCAGCCATAACCCAGGACTCACAATTGGGTCCAGTTTTGTAGCTGAGGAATAAAGGAAAGAAGCCGCACAAAGAGCTAGTCAGAGAGTGTGTCTGAAATGGGTTTTAGCATGCCTTTCAGCCACCGTGTAAGATAAAGCCCTATGTGTAATTTTCATATAAATGACTCATATTAGCTTTCAGATTTGCATTGTGTTTTCAGGTCCTGGGGAACTAAAGAGTGTGGACCTTATCCTGCGGGTGCCAGGGAGCCAGGGAGGGCTTGTGAGGTGGGAGCGCAACCTGACTCTCAGTGGTTGGCATCTTCTCCAGGGAATGCCTACAGAGAGTGTCTGGAGAATGGGACCTGGGCCTCAAGGGTCAACTACTCACACTGCGAACCCATTTTGGACGACAAGGTGAGTGCCCTGCTTCCCTCGCCCAGGTTCTCACAGCGGGTAAGGTCTCAGGCTGAGCACAAAGGACCTCACGGGCAACAGAGCCAGCCTTGGTGACACCCAGATCCATCTCCTACCCTCCAGAGAGTCTCCCTCCAAGAAAGCTGGGGCTGGTGGGGTGAAGCAGAGTCTGGACACCTTGTAGCTGGTGCTCCCTCATGGGCTCTGTGAGCACGTTGTTTTCCCTTCTATGGGGCCTTACTTTCCTCAGCTGGCATTTTGCTTCTACCATTCCATGGAGAAACAAGTACAGCCTCATGAAGACCATCCCAAAAGGAAGCTGGGCCGACCTGGGCCTTGCCACCCTGCACTGGCTCTTGCTCTGGAAATGGATTCAGTTCTGCCAAAGAACTAGCCTCCCTTTGCCATTGGGCTTAGTACTGTGATCCAACCCAGCGCCTCATATATGCTAGGCACTGTCCCTTGAGGTCCACCTCCAATAAGCTTGGCTTCATTGCTGGCCCAAAATGATATGACCCAATCCCATACCTCCATTTATTCACCAAGGAAGCTCTCAGGTCGTCTGGAGCCCTTCCTCAAATGAAGTCCAACTGTAGAGGACAGAACATTGGCCACTCCCGAGAAGTGGAGTCACAGAATGCGAGCCCAGGTGTTCCACAGAGAGGCCTCGAGGGGAGCATACAGCCTGGCTAGAGAGAAGCTTGCTCTCAACAACCCTCTGGCCTTCCTCTATGTTCTCATGGCCCTCCTGGCAGTGAGACAAGGTGGACTGACTTGTATTCCAAGTATTATTCCTGTGTTCTGCATTGCACATCCTCATTGCTATGCTCAGGGACCAGTTCCAACCTACCCCTCCGGGCCTCTCATGGGTCACTGCTTCGAAGGCAGGAGGGAAGGTTGGTCCCATAGTACACATGTCATAGCTAAAGGTCATCTCACCCTCAGTTACTCTGCCAGCAGAGATAAAACCCAGATGTGGCACTGTGGAGGAGCAAGTTTTTAATCTGCATCTACAGCCCTAGGGTATCTCTCGTCCAATAGTTCTTGTCCAAACATACCCCTAAAATGTATGCTGGGAGGCCTGGCTACAGTTTCTGTGAGTGTGTGTGTGTGTGTGTGTGTGTGTGTGTGTGTGTGTGTGT
>JADRCC010075967.1:0-14718 GCA_019843855.1 Hylomyscus alleni
TTTTTTTTTTTTTTTTTGTCGTAAGATGTTTTATTATAGAAAGGAGAGAGAAGAGATAGGAAAGTAGAGGCCGGCCATGGTCATATGGAGAGAAGGGGGAAGGGAAGAGGAGAAAGTAAAGATAAGAAGAGTAAGAGGCTAAGGAGGAAGAGAGAGAAGAAGCAAGAATTTGAGTCTTAATATTAGTTCTCATAGTTTATAATGTCATTTAGTCACTGTCCTTGAGGCAGTAATTGTCTTATATATTGAGTAGGATTGAATAGACCATGAACCTCACCCTACCCCAATTCAAGAGCAGTGAAACTAACTTTTTATTGCGTGACAGTTTCATACTGATAATGAATTTTGGTTATTTTCATACCTGTTTCTCTTTCTTATCACCTTCCCTATTCCACTAGAACCCTTCTCAACAATTCCCCCTCTTCCATGGTTTTGTATGTGTGTGGCCTATTGAGTGTATTTGGAGTTGCTTGTTTGAGTGTGGGTGGGAGATCATGATGGAGCAAGGGCAACTTACCTGTGGTTCCATCACTGAAGAAAATGACACTCCCTGTCTCAACAACCAATAATTACCAGAGTCCTGCAGGGAGAGATGGAATCTCATTTTATCCATTATGGAATGTTGATGGTCTCAATGTTGTGCAGGATCTTTGAAGATAACTACAGCTGTGCTGAGTTTAATGCAGTGGGTATGCTATGTCTAGAAGACATCTTTTTGTTGAAATCACTCCTGGCTTCTGCATTCTTTTTTCCTCTTCCTCTGTGATAGTCCTTGAACCTTAAAGGAGGTGAGAATAACTGTGCCTTTTAAGGATGAGTGCTCTACAATCATTTGTTCTTGACACTTTGACCTATTATGGGTTTCTGCATTAACCCTGCCAGTGAGAAGCTTCTCTGAGGAAGATGGGACCCAGCAGTGATCTGTCAATATAAAAGTGAGTATTGGGACTGGAAAATGGCTGAGCAGTTAAGAGCACTTGCTGCTCCATTCCTAGCCACCCATATGATGGCTCACCTACATGATGGTCTGTAACTCCAGTTTCAGGTCATCTGATGCCGCCTTTTGTTCTCCATGGACACTGCGTGCATATGGTGCATGTACATGCATGCAGACACATACAATTTTTTCAATATCTTAAAAGAAATAGTATTTAGAAAGCAATTTTGACAATGTGACCATAGCAAAACAATAGTAATATGTTTGCTCCTAGGACCTATGGTAACCATCACCGTCCACCATTATGGGCCCTTGGCCAGCTTTACAGAATGAGAAGAATGTACAATTATATATAAAAACTGGCCTCTTTATATCTTTCTTAACTGTTTACTTCAGGTATTAGAAAAATATCTCTGCCAGGAGTTAAGTGTTTTTATTATCATTATTATTATTATTATTACAATTTTTTTGGGGGGGGGGGACAGAGTTTCTCTGTCTAACACTGGCTGTTCTAGAATTTACTTTGTAGACCAGGCTGGCCTCAAACTCAGAGAGATCCATCTGCCTCTGCTTCTCAACTGCTGAGACCAAAGTTATGTGCCACCTCACTTGACTAGGAGTTAATCTTCTAATTTGATTAATCTAGATTAATGTACATCTTTTCTTTTTTACTTGAAAATGGTTGGAAGTTATATGAAGTCATAAAGGTAGAATAGTCTGTTTTAAAAGTGGCTTTCTGATTAAAGCAAACTGCTGCAAATGATGAATAAAATATGAAGTAGTGATGTAGTATAGCTCATAAATATGTCTGATTTCATATTTCTTACTCGTTGGCTGTTTGGTTACTCTATTGTATTTTAAGTTTTAGAGAAAATGCCACTTTAAAAAACATCACTACTACAGCATTGAAATCTTGTCACTGCTTAAAGAACAGATTAAAGTGTAACATAATGAGTTAGAGTTGCCCAGAGTCAAGAGATTGGACATCTTCAGTTCCTCTGAGCTTTATTTCTGGAGTTTTGGTCTGAGTATAGCAAGATGTAAGGTGACAAGTTCATGCCTCTGTAATGTCTTTCAGGCATTCTCAGAGCTGAGAATAAAGGTGTGCTGATTATTGCTAAAGTGGTTTTACCTGGCACTGGCCCATATCTTGACTCACAACTTACACTTTTATTTCCTGTCACCACCTCTATTTTCCTGTTAACTTTTGAGGAGTAATATAGTTACTCTTTCTGACTCAAAGGAGGTGGTTTGTATGTTCTATTATGATTTTATGAAACCAAATGGTTAAGAATTCACCTCTTTTTTGTTCTTCATCTGTATTTCAAGTGTAGTATCTTTTTACAGATTGGCTTAGTCATTTTCCTATTGCTGTGATAGAGCACCATGACCATGGCATATTACAGAAGGAAGAGTTTCTTGGGGACTTCACAGTTCCAGAGGGGTAATGCACATGACCTTAACACAGGAAGCATGGCAGCAGACAGGCATGGCTCTAGAGCAGTAGCTGAGAGCTGACATCCTCATCCACAAGCATGAAGTATTGGAAATTATACAGGCTTTTGAAACTTCAAAACCTACTCACACTGACACACCTCTACCAACGCATCCACCTCTCCTAGTCCCTCCCAACAGTTCTACCAACTGGGACTAAGCATTCAAATATGAGTCTGGGGTGTGGGGCAACTCATTCAAATCATACAAATAACGTCTTCTCTAATAGAAAACTGTAAGAATGGCAGGAATAGGAAAGATAGACCCCTCAGACAGGGCTCATAAGTATGAAATAACTGACGGTAGGCCTTAAAAGAAGTAGGGAAATCAGACATTTGGATTTCTTTGTGGGAGCCTCTTTGTAGTTCAGGACCTTAACCAGTTTTTGGATCCTTCATGTAGAAGTGTCCCAGCACTGAGGCAGCAGTACTGTCAAACAATGACTGTAAGGTCCTAGTAGTCTCAATTAAAAATATTCTCTCGGTATGGCAGGAAGACTATCAGCATGAAATGTGAAAAACATAGTGTTAGTAATTTGTAGTATTAAAAGATTTCCTGATATGTTATTTTGACTCCTGATAGCAGTATACTTTATGGTACAGAGAAGCATAATGAAGAAAAAAAATTGCCTTCACTAACCACTGAACACATTTTAGCCTACACCTTTCTAATCATTTTGTTTGCATTTTAATGTTGCTTTCATAATTATTTTTCTGTTTTGAAAACTCAAAAGCTAGATTCCTGTTTAGGCCTAGTATTAAGAGGTAGATACTGACTCATAGAAATATAGAAACAAAGTGTGGTGTGGCACTATTCCTGAGGAGATGTGACAAACATTTACTTTCCCCAGAAAACTTGTGGAAGACATGCCTGAGTATCTCTTCCACTCAGGCAGCATAGCTGGTCTGAGCTTCTAGGAAGCTCAGTTTGTCTTAGAGTATTACCTTCAAGTAGTACTTACTGCTTATATAAACTGGGGAGGGGAGAGTGGGAATGTCTGAAGCTTTTGAGCTAGCTGTTTGCTGTCTGAGTTTTTAAAGATCTTCCTTGTAAGGTAGGATGTCATCTTATTTTAAAACATCCTGAGTCATAAGAAGCTTCCCACCAAGTTAAAATGTTTTATCTCTGAGTAAATTGCTATAGGACAAAGAGATACCCATGTGTATGAAGGTAGTCATCCCCTAGCATTGGGAAATGACTGCTGCTTTACCTACCTAGTTAAGTCGTTTATTGTTTTTGAGCTTCCAGTCTCAGCTGTTAGATATGGACAAGAATTCACCTACAAAGTCCTAGAGTAAAAGGGAGATTTTGAATGCGCCTGTAGCATTGTTGGAAACTCTTCTAGCTTCTATCTCATAGTGAGTACTCAGTAAATACTGTTAGATGAGGAAGTCAGGAAATAAATGTCTGTCTAGTGCCCACAACATAGCATGAGTCGTTAGTGGAATGCTGGCCACCACTCTTGTAAGTGCCTACAAATACATCTTCCAGTTTAGATTGTAGGGGTCATGATTATAAGAAAATATGTGTTGTATCTTTTATACCAACTGATAAATGTGGTCTACCTTGTACATGGCTGGCATCCAATATATATTCAGTATGTGAATAAAGGAATCCACTAGCTGTTAACCATGCAGCTGTATCATTAAAAAAAAATTGTGTGCACGAATTAATAAGCTCCCAGGACTAGTTAACAGTGCCTGTGGTCTTCTGATCCTATTCATTACTCCAACTAAAGGCAGCTTAAAAATGTGATATTAAGTGAATAACTTGTCTCCTAGCTCTGTCATTGTACAATCCATTGTCATTATGTTAACAAAAGGTAACTTAGAAATATGACACTGTGTATAAGTTATCTGCCACACCGTCTTTAACTTTACCTAATTGGTATTGTACTTGTAGTTGTAGCCATTGTATAATTATGAAAATAGTATATAAAGATAATTGTGGTTTATTTTTGAAGAGTCTACTGGTTTTAGAATTATTAGAGGCCTAGTTTTTTTTATCCCTGTTCTGTCATAAATTTTGACAACTCATAGCTTATTGGAGTCTTACTTGTTCAGCAATGTTTTTATTTTTTAAAGAGAATTTAAAAAAATATTTTTATTTTATGTTCATTGGTGTTTTTTCCTGCATGTATGTATGTATGTGTGAGGGTGTTGGATCCCCTGGAACTTACTATATGGGTGCTGATTATTGAACCTGGGTCCTTTGTAAGAGCATCTTTAACCACAGAGCCATCTCTTCAGCCCTGATGTTTTTTTTTTTTTTTAGTATATGTTAGACACTACTAAACTATATTATTACATTTATAAAACAGTCATAGCATGATTCCTGCTTCAGCATCAGTGTTGTATGTTGTAAAGTGATACTATGCATGAAAAATAAAACTAAATTGCTGGTGTCTGTGAGATAGCAGGTAAAAGCCCTTACCATATAAGCCTGACTACAAGAGTTTGATCTTGGAAATCTAGCTAAGTTAGAAGGGAAGACCAGTCTATACACTTATCCTCTGACTTCTACACACACCCTGGCCTCAGCTCTATCCCCACTTTTCTTTCCTTTATTTCTTTCTCTTAAACACTTTTGCGCTCTCTCTCTCTCTCTCTCTCTCTCTCTCTCTCTCTCTCTCTCTCTCATAATAACGAATGACTTTTAAGAGTTATTATTAGGGGCTGGTGATATGGCTCAGTGGGTAAGAGCACCGACTGTTCTTCCGAAGGTCGTGAGTTCAAATCCCAGCAGCCACATGGTGTCTCACAACCACCCATAATGAAATCTGACGCCCTCTTCTGGTGTGTCTGAAGACAGCTACAGTGTATTCATTTAGAATAATAATAAATAAATCTTAAAAAAAAAAGAGTTATTATTAGAGTAAAACTTTTAGACATGCCTCAGATATCCTCATTCTAGGATTCTTTACCTGAATGCTTACTGTGGTAAGAACTTCTTTTTGAGGGAGAATAGATGAATTATAGTAGTTCTAGGGTCTGGCTGCCCACAATAACTGGTAATGAAGGTGGTGTACTGACCTTGAAAGCTGAAAGACCTACTTCTCTTCTATCTCCTTAGCTCTCAGATACTATGCCATCTCCCTTCTCCTCAGCTTTGTTTTTCTACTTTAAAATTGGATATATTTATTTTGTAAAGCTGTGAGATCATGCATATGTATGGCAAGTGCTTTGTGTCCTATCTGCATATGAGAGGGATTTGTTTTATTAGGTAAGGTTAGGGAGGAAAAGCCAGTCAAATCCATAGAGCATTGTGAAACAGGAGAGCACCTAGGGGAGCTGGTTCTGCTGCTCAGGAACCTTCTGTGAGTGCCATCCTTTACCCTTTGAGAGGAGTCAATGGATGAGGTCTTTTAATTTTAAAAGTCTGATTCTAAACAGTAGTAGTTTCCTAAAGCACTTATCAGCTTGTCTCTTTCCTCTGGTAACAGGATATAGTCTTACCAAAATAGTGAAAGTGTAATTATGATTGATAGAAAAGAAAATCTAACTTGATATGCTGTTCGTCTTTTAGTACAAAACAGATAAATTCCTGTAAGTGGGGCAAATGAAAGTGGAGAGACACACTTTCCGCTCTTCCGAATGAAAGGTATCATTAGTTGCACATAGAGCAACTTAATATTACTTAAGCATTTGGAATCATTCAGAAGTCTATCTGCTATGACTGACATGAGATATATGGAAAATGATGATTCTTTAGAAATGTGTCGTCTCCTTTTGAATTTGGTAAAGGAAGAGGAGATTATTACTTCAGACTTGTCACTGAAAAGATGAAAAAACTATTTGCGTAAATGTGGAAGATTTTAAATAGCTGGTTTATAGTTTCAATTTGCTGCTGGAAGCCTGATGTACACGCATACCAGTTACCCTTAATATTGCTTCCAGTGGGATATCAACATGTTTCTACAGAAGTATATACATGTATAATCTTTACTACTTTTAGTAAAATTTGACCATTAAGCTAAAATTTGTTTATATGTCCACTGAAAACTGGTATAAAGCTCGCCGTGCTTATAATCCCATCAGTCAGGGAGGCAGGAAGATGGAGTGTTCAAGGCTAGACTGGGTATAAACAAACAACAAAGAAAGTCCTGTTATGTAGTGAGTCTTCTTAGATTTTAAAACTCCCTCTGGGTAGGGAAAAAGAAAGGGGCCACATTAGGAGCCAAAAGAAAGATGAAAAGGTGTGTGCTGCTAGGGTGCTTCTGGCTTTCCAGTGGCCTCTTGTCACTAGTCATTTCCTTAGTTATAATCATTGCTTCTCCACAGATTAGAGTAACTGATTCTTTTCTTTGTTGGTTCTTTGCATTTTTGGGGTGTTTTTAATCTTGTTCATGAAGACTAAGTTATTTATGTTATTCTTGAGATACAACACTAGTTCTCAACCTGTGGGTTTCTACCCTTTAGGTGGAGCAGGCATAGAACAACCTTTTCTCAGGAGTTGCATATCTGATATCCTGCATATTAGTATTTACAATTCATAACAGCAGAATCACAGTTATGAAGTAGAAATGAAATCATTTTATGGTGAGGGTCACCACAACGTGAGGAACTGTGTTGAAAGGTCACAGCATTAGGAAAGTTGAGAATCACTGAGCTAGAGGTTCACTATCACCAAGGTTGTCTAAGAACTGACCCTTTGGCCCAGGCTATCCTCTTGCTTCAGCCTCTTGAAGTATTAGGATCACAGGTGTGAGCCTTCACACACAGAATCGTTTTTACTATAATAATCTACAGCATACATACTTTGTAGTCTGCTCATATGTCAGTGAGTGCATGTTTTCTAGTCATAGTGTGGGTGTATCTTATCCATTCGCATTCTTTGGCACTGCTAAAGTTGTATTATTGTTGTTGTTTGCTTTTGTTTTTCACATTTCTTAACATTGGTTGAACTTGTTAGATATTTCTCCCTTGTTTTTGATCATCATTCCAAGTAGCTGTTTGTTTTGTAAGGTAAAGAAAGGTTAGGGTCAGAAAGCTTGTCAAATCCATTGTGAAACCCAGAAGTCAGCCTGGGGTTCTTGTGCAAATCAACTGTCTGTGATTCTGCCATCTGAATCTGAAATGAGTGAATGGATCAGGCCTTTTACTTTTAGGAGTCTGATTCTTAATTGTATTTTCATTAATACTGCTTTTCTATGTTCTTTATATACTAAATTTATACTCTAATACCGTACATTTCTCTAATTGTTTGTATTCCTTCTTGAATTTCTGATTATAAGTTATATCATTTGCAATGAGTGGCAAATTTACTTCATTTTCCATATTTAAACCTGTAATTTTCCCTTTGTTACATTGTCTACTGATTCTCATGGTTGTTAAGTATTGGTGGGGGAAAGAGGAAAACAAACAAATCAGAAAACCACAACAATAAAAACACAAGAATGAAGGAGAACTCAGTTAACTTCAATGGAAACATTGGCACAAAACAAAACCTTTTCTCTTAACATTGTCTTTTTTCTAGTAGTTGTTTTAGCTAATCAAACTCAGAGGCAAGAGGGACTCTCATTCAAGTCCCTGACTCATTCACAAACTTAACTAGAAACTTGAATTCATCTGATTTCTATTTCATGTGCTGACTTAAGGGAGTATTTATTTAAGGGAGTACACAAAGTCCTTTAATAATGTTTAAACTTCATTCTGATATCTCAAAACTGCCCATTGAATAAATATCCTGTTTGGAGCTTCCACACAGCAGTTCATAAGCATCCCAAATGTCGAGTGGTGATCTAGATCTGCTAACAGTTTAGTTTCAACCAAGAAACAGTGAATTGAAGAATAAATCTTGTGTAACAAAACCAAAACTTTGCAAAGAGAACATGTGCTTAAATTACACAAATTAGAAATTTTATATTCAGAAACCAGATGATCTTTAGAGTAATTCATGCTTAAATTACAAAAATAGACACTGAATTATTGTTTGTTTCAGAGAGTTTTATGAACTCTCATAAAATCTTTAAATGCACTTATAAGTTTAATTGCACTTACAATTAGTTGAGGTTATGATTAAACCACAATTTCATGATCTGGTGATTTGATGAAGTCTATGGGTTGAGGTCCAGGAGGCAAAGGTTTTTTCTGCCAGCTCTGACACTCATCATGTAACCTTTGAGCATGTACTTTTTTGCCTTCTCTTAGTCCACAGATATCTATTGCTGTTTTGCACCTTAATAATCTGAAATTTATTGGCGTCTCTGAGATATCTATCTCAGTGGAATTTGTTTTCCAAGAAACGTTAAGGTTATGCTTCATCCTTAGACTAAACTGTGCCTCACAAAGACTCATTCTCACATACTGGAAAAATATGCAGCATCAGCAGCTATATCCTGGCCAAGGCAAGGGAAAATTTGGAAATTATGGGAAATTTGCCTGTGAAAACTGAGAATTAAGATTCATGTTACCATTTCGCCACAGAAGTTTTCAGGGGTTTTATTTGTTTTTACAGTGTTTCAGAATAAACAAAACAGGTTATAGGGACCGGAGAGATAGATGGTTTAGCAGTTAAAAACACTGGCTACTTCCACAGAGAACCCAGGATCAATTCCCAGCACTATATAGTGGCTCACATTGTAACTCCTATTCCTGGGGATTTGTGACCTCTTCTGACTTCCACAGGGACCAGGCACACAGACATACATGCAGGCAAAACATTCATACAGTAAAAATAAATATAAAGCTTAAAAAAAAACTTTACAATGCAATCTAGTATACACACACATGCACACACACACAAATAAAAGTTTCTCAAAAGTACTTAACAAATACTACATCCTCTGGCAGTGAGATTTCCCTTTTGTTACTGTCCAGGGGATGGGTTTCATAATCTATTAATATGTTCAAATCTGCAATTCAAAAAATAGTGCTATTCTTTTAGTTAAGGTTTCTACTGCTGTGGTAAAACACCATGCCCATAAACAACCTAGGAATGAAAGGGTTGGTTAGTGGTTTGTTTGAGCTTACCACTCTCAAGTAACACTCCTTTATGGAGTGAAATTAGGGAAGGAACTTGAGGCAGGTGTTGAAGCAGAGGCCATGATGGAGTACTGCTTACTGGCTTGCTCCCCATAGCTTTCTCAGCCTGTTTTCTTATAGAACTCACAAATATAGGATCTTATGGCACAGTTCACATTAACTGGGCCCTTCCACATCAATCATCAACTAAGAAAATGTATCACAGGCCAATTGAATGGGGACACTTTCTCTGTGTTGTCTGGAAATTGTGTTGTCAGTTCACAAGTTAACAGGCAATGGCACCTCGATCCACTCACAAACACCTCATGGATGCACCAGTAGTCCAGTTCAGTAAAGTTGGGTTAGCAACAGTGATAACATGATCTAGCAAAGACAGTCAGGCCTCAGCCTTCACTCCAGTCAGCAGGAGGGACCAACAAGAAAACCAGAAGTTCTTGGCTGTGCCTCTTTCAGGAAAATGAAGATCAGAGAAGATGAGAGACCCACAAGCATTGCACAGCTAGCTGTACCAGGAAATCAAGCTGTCACTCCTGGAGTCTATTTATACTCTCCAAACATCACATGTCCTCCATGTGCCTTGCCTCAGCACGTGCATCCAATCAGCTCAAGTCCAAGTTTGTGGAGTCCTGACAAATGAAGCTCAACTATGAAGTGTAAGGTGAACCAATACATTCAAATGTTGATAGCAAAGAATCCTTCACCATGTGTCCTTTCATGTGCTTGCTTTAGCAGAACATCCTCTCCTTTGTTTGCTTCAGTGAAACATGCCTTCACAAGTCTGCCTTAGTCAGTCACCTGTGTCCACTTCAGGGACACTTCAGGAAAATACTCCTTCATGTGTTTGCCCCAGCAAAACACCATCTAACACAACTTACTCTCCAAAGAACCCTTAAGTTTTCACGTCAGGGCTGCCTTGTCTAGTCTCAACAAGAGGAGATGAGTCTAGTCCTACTGCAACTTGACATGCCAAGGTGGGTTGATATCCATGGGAGGTTTCCCCTTCTCTAAGGAGAAAGGGAGTTGGGGATGGGGGACAGGAGATAAGAGGGAAGGACTATGAGGAAAGGAAGGAGGGGAAGCTGCAAATAGAATGTAGATTAATTAATTAATGAAATAAAAAAGATGTCCTCCATTACTTTAAAAACAAAAAGTGAGGCTTTTGTAAATTAATCTCTCTAAGAAGGTTTGTCATTAGTGTTTCAGGTATTCTGGGTCAGGTGTTTTAAGGTTTTTGGCCTCCTATTCAGAGAATTGACATAAAGGCTCACACAGTTTACAGATTAGCAGAAAAACTTTATTTAAAGCAAAGCTATAGAAAAGGTCAAATTTACTGAAATGGGGCAGTAAACCACATGAGTGAGTATACTTAAGGGCCCTTAAGTCTCTTTTTGTGGAGTCTAAAGGAAGGAGTGTGTCTTGGCTAGTTTTATATCAACTTGACACAAACTAGAGTCATTTTATGGACGAGGACCTCAGTTGAGAAAAATGCCTCCATAAAGTCCAGCTGTAAGGCATTTTCTTAACGAGTGATTGATATAGATTGGCCCTGCCCATTGTCGCTGGTGCTGTCACTGAGGTAGTGGTCCTGGGTTCTCTAAAAAACTAGGCTTAGCAAAGCCATGGGAGCAATCCAGTAAGCAGCACATGGCTTCTTTATCACCTCCTGCCTCTGGGTCTCTGCCCTGCTTAAGTTCCTGTCCTGACTTCCTTTGATGATGAACTGTGATTTGGAATGCTAAACAGACTAAACCCTTTCCTCCCCAAGTTTCTTTGTTTATCCAGATGTTTCATCACAGCAATAGTAGCCCTAAGACAGAGGGACTAGTTACTAAGGGGTGTAGTTTGAATGGTTCTCTATTTTGATAGATCATATATTCATTTTTCCTATTGTGCATAACTCATTCTCATAATGCATCTGATTTCAATGATAATCTTTGTTCATCATATGCTATATACATAGACATCAGAACCTAGGGGATTTTTTATTTGAAGGACACAGTTTGTCTTATTGTATTTAGGAACAAGAAATTAGAAACTCTGAGAATTAATCTTGAACATGTAAATAAAATATTTAATAAAAAAATTGATGCATTTTATCCCACCCACTATAGAATATTATTGGTGGCCCTCTCTTCTCCAGCTCTTCTCTTCATCTTTCAAATATTGATTTGAAATGGATGCTGTTTCAGCATCCATTTCCTATAAGGAGTCCAAATGAAGTTAGCCTGCCTTTATTTTCCCCATATAAAATTTCATTTTTCTTGTACTAGTGTTTGCTTGTTCCTTCATGGTATCATTTTACATGTTTCTCTATAACCGGTATTTCCTGTACACTAGTGGAATTGGATAAAGTCAAATCCTGTCTTTCTGTTAACCACTTCACATTGTTATTGTATCATATGAGGAAGAATAATATCTGCTTGTCTGACTTTTAGTGGTAAGACTGGCTATTCAGAAATAACATTCAAGGCCAGCCTGGTCTACAGAGTGAGTTCTAGGACAGCCAGGGCTACATAGAGAAACCCTGTCTTAAAAAACAAAAAACAAAAAACAACAAAAAAAGAAATAACATTCAGTTGTTCTATGTTAAATTGACTCAAGTCTTATTGAGGTGGGTCAAGCAGATTTCTTTTGGCTCATGCTTTCAGATGATCAGTTAGCTTTCTTGTCTTCAGGCCTTGGTGCAGCAGTGAATTTTGTTGAGGAGCTCATCTTGGTAGCTGAGAAACAAAAGACATGAGAGAGGCCAATATTCTCAGTCTCCTTGACCTAACTTCTTCACATCACATCCTTTGTGTTATGTTCTACCTCCCAGTGGCGCTGCAGGCTGTCAAGCAAACCTTCATGGCCTTTGGAGAACATTTAAGATCCAAACTGAAACACTGTTTTGTGGGAACTTTTTTTTTTTTATCAGGCATGGTGGGCAGAAAATACAGTGTGACTCAAAGAATATAATTCAAAGGAACAGTGCTGTATAGTAATTGGGAGGCCTCCATATATTGAACATTGTCTCCTCACTACCACTAGTCTATCTCCAGGTTCCAGGGTGTGCACAGGAAAAGAATGAAATTGTGATCTTGACTTTTCTTCAAATTCCTACTCTTTGTTAGTTGCTCAAAGTTTGGGTTCTAGAAGAACAAATGTGATTTTTCAGAAAGTAATCCTTTCCACACATTAAAGATCTTATTTCCAGCCATGAAAATCATTTTATACTAAGAACATTCCCTCTGAAGTTCAGAGAACTGCACACTGTGCAGTTAATTTAGTTCATTCCATATTTAGATATACTGAAGACAAATAACAGAATATCAGTTTTTATTGGAAATCCATGTATGATCAAACAATAGCAAAAAGTATAAATTGTAGCAACTTTTATTTCTTTGTATTTGCCCATGTCTGTTTTACTGTCTTGGTTTGAGATTAGAGATCATTTTCCTTATCTCTGAATTTGGGAATGTTGGAAGAGGAGAGGGGATTAAAGAACCTATCTTTCCTAATATCTGCATGTGTTTTCAGTTGATAAAAAATGCTTTTATTGTTCTGATGCTTGTTCATAAATGCATATTGCTTCTGATGGTGCCAAAATAGGTTTCTTCGATACTACAAGAAGGTACCACTGAGCAAGTTAAGGGTTAAAAATAGCTTCTCAGTCTCAGACACTTTGACCTGTTTTCCCTTCTCTTTGAACTTCTAGTTCATTATATTGCTCTTGAGAATACAAACAGTGTGAGATATGCCTTGATTGATGTCCAACTTCAAGGCCCTTAGTTCCTATCAGCTTCGGCTTCTTTTCTCCAGAGGCCTTTCAACATCTAGCTCCTTAGAGCCAACTGCAAACCTTTTATGCTTTTGTTGTCCACCAGCCTAATGCAAAACTGAAAGTAAGAGTGTGCTGACATTGCAGTCAGGGAAGTGGCCTCCAGGGACAAGAAGGAACTTTGGGACTTCAGGTGGTAGGCTGACTGTCAGAATGGATTAGAAATGGAAAAAAGCTATTGCTTGATACATCATTTATTTTTTCCTATAGGAGAATCTCATACAAAAAAGACAAGCAATTGAAAGCTAAGAAAAATATTCTAAGCTATTACTACAGAATGCTTGATGGACATACTGCCCACTGACAGCAGCAGTGCCACAGGGAAGAAAACATTCTCTGTTCAAGCTGTTTATGCTAGTGATTTCATGCCGAAATACTTTTCACATTTTTTTAAAGGAAAAGGCTACTTTACAAAAATAGCATGTAAATTTCAAACAAAATTACAGTTTCCATTTTTCTAAAGTCAAGCAATCTATATGTCACTGCAGAATTATCACAAACTTGATAATGTTCATATTTGAGGACCATAAATTTTGTAGTTTTAAATGAGTTTATATGCTTGTCAATAGAGTAAATGCTTTCTAAAGCAGTGCATTGTAAACTTTAGTGTGTGTAGGAATCATCTGGAAGTTGTATTAAAATGAAGGTTTGTATTCATGAGGCCTGGGCTAGAACATCACAGAGTCTCAGGAGATACCAATGCTTCAGAGGTAAGGGCCACACTGAACAGTAAGGTTCTAACATGTTGGGGTTTAAAGAAATACATCAGAAATGCTTCTTGTTTTCTAAACCTACTGTCTATACGATGTTCTAGTGAGCTGGTTAAAGCCTAGAAAATGCATCCATGAATATGGTTCTCACTAACAGAAGGGATATTTGATAACTCCTTCTGAATAATATTTTATTAGCTCAGGACCCCAAAACTCCCATGCCATTTCCTCTTACCTTACAGATGGCTAATGCAGCTGTTGGTTTTTTTTTACTAGTGTAATGTAGCTGTTCTGTTTCTGGAAATAATTTATTAATGATTCTGTTTATTCTCCTACAGCTTCATTAAGGTATAAAGATGATATATGTTTACAGTTTACACTACAATGTTTTGATATATATATTATAAAATTATTAAATCAAGCTAATTACCATATCCATTACCTTACATGCCATATTTTTGTGATGTGAATATTTGTAATGTAATTACTTATCAGTTTTCAAGTATATTATTATTAACTGGAGTCACCATACTCTATGGTATATCTTATTGGGTGGTCTGTGTGCTGGAACATCTGGAAACCTTGCCAGAGCATGTGAAGGGAACTGAAAGATGCTTCTGGGGGACCAGGGAAGCTGCTGGGCTGAGATGCAAAGGAGCTTCTGGGATGGGCAGGGCAGATTTAGATCTCCAAACTTCCACTAAGTATAGTGTTTTCTCTGTCAAATAAGTAGGGGTTTTCTTTTGTTGTTGTTGTTGTTTTTTTTTTTTTTTTTTT
>JADRCC010076090.1:0-12050 GCA_019843855.1 Hylomyscus alleni
TGTGTGTGTGTGTGTGTGTGTGTGTGTGTGTGTGTGTGTGTCTATGTGTCTGTGTGTGTATATGTGTAGTGGGGCGGGGAGCAATATGTGTCTTAAAACTAGAACGAAGATCACCAGAGGAGAAATTGAGATCTTAAGTAAGAATGTAAGCAGCATAGAATATTGAAGATGTAGATGTTAAAGTCTTCTTGCTAATCTCCATCATTGTCAGATGATGCCAATCAGAGTACCAGTCAATCAGATAATGATTGGTTCATGACAAATTATGAAACACACAATCCATAATCCTTCAGAAAATGCAATGGGGGACTTTAAGCAGTCTATCCAAACTAAAATAGAAAAATATACAAACCACATACATTTGTGTCAATTTTAAAACCATAAATGTGCTGTAGTATCATGTTATGCTCAGAAATTTCTTTTAGCCAAATACATTAGTAAAGAAAGAAAACACATATTTAAAACAATGGAAGTAAATATATATTATTTAAGGTCTTCCCAAACCAGAAATGAAGTATGAAACATCCCAGGCTTTGACTGACAGTAAGAATCAACATACTAGGCCTGACCTTTAGCATGTATCATTGATGAGAACAGAAGAAATGTTCAGTAGATAAGGGTGGGCGCTGATTCATATTCTTGACAACCACTTAAGGTATTGGACAAAACCCAAGTTCCTGGTTCTATAGTCAGTTGTGACCTGGCCAGAGGCTACAAATACCAAAACTGCCTAGGTTTGCGTTCTGGTTTCTTGGGTTTTGTTTATTGTTATTCTTGCTCAATCTTTCTTCTCCTTTTGCACAGCAGTGGCAGCTCATAGAAAGTTATGCATAATCAGACACTGTATTGGCTCTTGAAGGTATGTCTGACACACTGGGCTGAAAAGGCACATGGACACCTTGTGTCAAGACTAACTGGGCTCACTAGCTTATAGTTTATCTCTCAAACCAGTAAAGTTTTATTAGTCCTTAGATACTCTCAGGGACCACCATTTCTTGGGACCCATTCATCTGTGCAGGGCTTCTACTTGATTCCTTTCTGATAAGCCCTCACCTAAAATAAAACTTCTTCCTAAAACCCCTAGGTGTATGGACTATCACTCTTTAAGTTCATAAGACAAAAGACCAAGAACCCATTAACCTGGGTGGGGAATGCTGCCTACTGATTATGTGGCGCCCCATTCCCTTGAGTTATACTTAGGCCTCTGTTATCCTCAAGGACACCCCAGATCGCCAACCTTGCTTTTCCTGTTTTACTCTGGCAGGTTGCCTGACTTTTCTCAGAGTCACTTCATGCCAGGCTTACTTTACAAGTTTATTGGGGAAAAAGTACGTTGCGAGATCCTTACCTTCATCCAACCACATGAAGCACCTCCTTTCAGATTGAGTATCCTAAAAGGAGCCATCATGCAATCAGAATAAAAGGTCTAAGTAAACAGTCGAAGCTATCAGAACTTGAGGGGCTGAGTTTCAAGACAGGAAGCAAAACATGCCAGCACTAGGAGCCTCTTCATTTACTTGAGGAATATGCAGTTTGGGGAACAACAAACAGGTGGGTGCCCAGGTAGAGAGTTGTTTCCCTGGAGTTTGCTAAAATGTCAAGGAGCAGGAAAAAGAGAGGTTAGTGTTCAGGACTCTCAGTCATCTGAGATTAAAGGCCAAGATCCAAAACAAGTGAGCCCCAAAGCCAGTGTGCAGTTTATCTTAAAATAATTGACATGTCCTAAACTATTGATGCTTGATTAAGACAAGAAACCAAGCAGAAAGGAATGGCTGAGTGATCAGAGTTCAGAGCAGAGGTTCAGACATCCCATGTAGATATCAGGAGGGTTTCAGGTAAACACTCCAGGAGTTCCACTGTGACTCCAGAAAGGCTCTGTGCCCAAGGAGAAATTCACAGCCTAAGAGCAATAGCAAACAGGTTAGACCTGAGGAAACCAGAATTCCAGCACTGAAAGAAGCTATGTTTCCACTTTTCTACCCAGTAAAAAAGAATTCTTTCTGGAAGTAAACACTGTTATCTAGAACTTCTGTATTTTACACAGCAGTTACTATTTGATGGAAAGTAACTAAATCTTACAAAGTGCATCAAAACAATAAAAAAAAATGACAAAGATAATCAAGATCCCAACTCATTACACAGTCCAATATTACAATTATGAAATGGAGATTCTACGTTATAACTCAGTTACAATTGTTTCCTTATATCTTGTCATGGAGCATCCTATATTGTCCCAGAAATCTGCTAGCAAAAAATTACATCATCATAATGTGATTCCTCAACTATGGACCAGAAGTCTTAATCAAAACTAAAGATGGCTACTGGTTACTATGGTAACCAGCTCTTTATCTGTTTCCTCAGACTGGGCACTTAACTGCATATTCAGGTCATCCCCCAACAAGGTGCTTGTGCTAAGAGAGACAGCAATATGGACCACTATGGCTGTCTGTTTTAAAGAAAAATAAAGTGGGTACAGAGAATGTAACTATTGTTGAGTCCATTAAAAGATAGCTTCACCACCCAATCTGGAAGTTGATAGATAGTAGTGCAAAACAATGGTGCTTATCCACTCATTCTGTAGTGAGTGTGGACTCACTACAGAATGCTATAGAGTAAAATTATGCTGTCGTGGTTTAGATGACCCAGATAAGTGTATTGACAGAGACAAGAACAAGATGATCTGCTTCAAACGTATTAGAATTTCTCTCAGAACCCAGTTGGAAAGTGAAGAAACTATAATACTCTATAGAAATTCTACAGAAATGCCCAATGATTTTGGAAATTAGAGGCTGCACTAAACTTTGTATATCAGACCACTGCTGCAGTAAACCATTTGGTCAAGAATATCAAGTGGAATTTACCTGATTGTAAAGAATCATTCATCAGTGAAGAAATATGATGACTATACATCATGTCCACTAGAGATCAATGGAAACCATGTGATTTTTGCAGAGTTTAGTTATGAAGCTCAGCTGCTGGAAACCATCCCCTTTGATCAGAGTAAAGAGCAATTTTTCATGTCCCAGCATGACATCTTTCTGCACTGAAATGTGATGCTCAGCAGTTGGTGGAGACGACCAACCTTCCTGAACAAACTGCTCTGTGTGGTTTAGAGGTAAGGCCGGCTCAACTATGTTTCTGGACAAAAACTTCAAAAGAGACCGAGAAGAGCATGGGATAATCAGAGCCTGACCTCAGAAGGAGCTTCTTGCTGGTTAGTAGTGATCAACCATCTCTTCTTTTCACTATCTTTGGACAGCCATCCTTTGCACTGCCCGAGTGTAGAGTGTAGTCTACCTTTAGAAATATTCAAATGAAAGAATAGAACTTCATTTTCTTGGTGAAAATTAAATTAAAATAAAGCTACACTGGGGACCAGGTTGATGTCTGTGATCCAAGCTGCCCCTAGAAACCATGGTGATATCCGTGATCATGCTGCAGCTAGCTGCTTTGGGCAAAGAAGGTGCTTTTGCAGTGGTTTTGATGACTTCAGACTCATAACTGAGATGGAGAGACATTTAAGGCTTACATGACAACCTCTTTCCCGACCACACACACACACACACACACACACACACTAAAAGAAAAAAGAAAACAACAATCCAGACATGAATCTTAAAAATTGTGATAAGGTGAAAATAATAGCTTTCTCAGTTGATGGCTTCTGGTAGAAGGTGGGATGGAGAGAGTAAGGAGTCAGTTTTTTAACAGGCTGGTCTCTGGGAGTTTTCCCATGCTCTAATGAGTATATGGGCAACACAAATTGGACTTGGTGGGTTTGGTTTTGTTTTGGGGGGTTTTTTGGGGGGGGAAGGGAGATGAGAAGTGAGTTTGATTGGGATGCAATGTATGGCATTCCCAAATAATTAATAAAATATTATATAGGGAGGAGTATAAAGTAGGATTAACTAATAAAATCAAGAAAATAATCAAAATGTAGGAAATTTCATCAAAAAGGTAATTTTTGTCAAATGAAAATTCTGGAATGGAAAACAGAATAACTTGAATTAATTGAATTAATTTGGCAAGTGTTTAGTAGACTGCTTCAATAGAACATTTGTCAGAAAGGGGGATAATTAATTATGCTTTATAAACAGGTTGTTATAAAGTAGCTAGCAAGGTAAGGTGTTACACATCTGTAATCCAGGCACTTTAGAGGTGACAGCAGGAGGACTAAGAGTTCAGGGTCATCCCTGGCTACACAGTAAGTACAAGACCACCTTAGGTTGCAGAAGATATAGCCTCAATAAAATTTTAAAGGAGTAAAATATCCTGATTATAGCTTGCAGAGATCATAAGAAGTAAAAATTAAATAAATGAACATAAATCATATAAAAATATGTAAGAATCCCAGGAGACCAAAGGAGGAAGATACAAAGTAATAGTTACTAAGAAACAGTCAAACATTTCCCAAATTGACCAAATCCAGAAAGCCTAAGCTTCCAGCAGTTTAGACCAAGGGTGGGTAAAGCCACATCTAGGTTGTTATTATCCAAATTCTGGGTAAGCAAAGCCAGGCAGAAAGCATCCAAACCTCCTGGAACTGGGGGAATTGGGAGAGTTGCTTTCGAAGGAGCAGCAGTCACATGACCGCCAAAGCAACAAAACAGTCTTATCAAAAACAGGAACAAAAACTTTAAAAGCTGAAATGAATTTTTAAAAAAATCTATGCCAACCTCGATCTCTATGCCAAAAGTAAAGGCAAGTCAAGTTCAGAATGAAAAAGCGTTTACTGAATGGCAGAGCAGAGCAAGAATAGACTGGGGAAGGGAGGCGAGTGGACACTGATATTTTTTTAAATCTTCATTTAGAAAGAAAACATGCATATAGAAGATTTGCATGAGCTCTGCGAGTTTTCAGCAAGCTTTGGTCTTGTAAATAGTTGCAGATGAGAACGCTGCTCTGGACCAGGCTTTACATACTTACACGAAGAACAAGGGACTACGTAACAAAGAGGATGTCGATGAATTATAAAAGCTGTGCTTTTTACTCTGTTGACAAGCACGTGTTCTCTCACACATACACTTTCATCCACAGGTAGGAACTATAATTAATTCTCCAAATCAAACAGCCTACAAACATAACAAAAAACTTTCAGATTACTGTTGAACTCCTCTAATGTTGATCGATCAGTGTTTTAAGAAACATTAGAAACATCGCCTGTTATGTGAATCTCTCAGTGCCTTTTCTTTTTATCCTCTGGGTTTTCTTGAGAGCTATTATGTAAATATTTGGATGACAATTACTAAGCATTTCTATATATTATGGGAGGAAGAGACTGTAACTTAAATATCCTTGTGAATGCCTTGTAAGGTATCTAGATTGTGTCCTAAAGACTTCAGCTAATCCAGTAACATAGATATAAATTGAATTAAAACTAATAAATTTCCTAAGATTTGAAATCTTAGAAATCTTAACCTAGAAAGTGACTTAGTAAACAGAATAGCACAAAGAAACAAAACAAAACAAAAGAAAACAAAAAAAACCTCATAATGTCACTCATGTTACTAATCACAGCCCATACACTTGATACATTTACTAAATTGGTATACAGACCTTAAGCACAACAGGAATTTTGAGAGTAAGGATTCTGAGAGTCCATTCATGTTTCCAGAGTAAAATGGCCCAAAGAAAATTTTGTAATAAAAAAGATTATCCTACATGCATAGCGTCTAATATGGTAGCTACTAACATACATAACTACTAATTATTCAAAATGTGTCTCATGTAAATGAGACAATTGTCTTTGTTGTCTTATGTGCTTGTATGAAGAGGAGTATCACCACCTAGCCCTGGCTAGCCTAAAACTCACTATGAGACCAAGCTGGTCTAAAAGTTGTAGGAATCCTCTTGGCTCTACCTCTCAAGTATCAGAACGATAGTCGGATTTCTCAGAGCCTACTGTAACTAATTTCTTTTAACTTAAGTAGTCGTAGATAGCTAGTGACGGGTATATTTGATAATTCATTACTAAAACAGCTAGATGTGAGTAAGAAAAGTATTATAATCTTTTAAAACAGTGCAAAGTTTAATGACTTACCAAGAAGTGTGTAGACTTGATGCTATCCATAGGCAATTACCAAGACCATGTGTGTAATGGATTTTAGGAGAAAGATACAAAAAGACCTTTAGGAAAAATCAAGTATCTTCATCCACAAGATACTATAAATTCTATTTTAAACCAATCCCTTTGAAATAAAATATCTCTGGGTTCAAATAATTTTATCATAAAAGTTTATTATTACTAGTAGAAAAATAATAAAAGGAAGTTTTGAAAGATATCCTCCTGTAATAAACATTATAAAGAAACAAAGTGAGACTACTGATGTGGAAAACAAATGTAAGGACTTCACTGAAAATAATGTTTCTCAAATTACTGAGCCCAACAGGGAACTAAGCAAGAATGACTACAAAGAGGTGACCTCAGCCATGACACTCAGAGGGTGGGAGCACTCTAGAAAGATGTCCTAGGTACAGGAAGATGGATCTTTATTTTCCTGCTGAATTCAACCCTGTTGATTTTTTTATTGTCTAGTAAAACATTGAGTTAAGAGACCTGTGCTCTAGGCATAGCACAGACAAGAGCAAGAAATATAATTTCTCTGCATCTCAGTTTGTTTACATACAGAAAGTTCAGTTCAGTGTTTTCTAAAGGCACTCTCAACATACGCGTCCTTTGTCCTTCACACACTGATACGTAAAATGGTCTGCACACACCAAATTACCGAACCGAGGAAATAACCAATTATATAATACATATGCCTACATTCTCTTGAGTTTGAATATAAATACTGATTCATATCCGTTCTGTGTAAACTGTGAAAAACCCTTGAAACCCATTTTGAAGGCAAATCATTGTAGAGTGTGTGCTATCAAATGTCTGGGTTGGCCTTCAAATCCCCATGTGGTATGGAGTGGGAGTAGAGGTAATGTTTGTGCACATGCAGTTAACTTACCGTAATGTGACCACACGTGAGAGGAAGTGGTCCCCACAGTCACTTCTCTCCACATCAAGGCAGTTTTGTCTGTTAAGAACTTAGAGTTTAAACAATGAATTCACAATGGTTTACATCAGTGGTTCTCAACTTTCCTAACACTTTTAATACATTTCCTCATGTTGTGGTGACATCCCAACCATAAAATTATTTCATTTCTACTGCATAACAGTAATTTTGCTGCTGTTATGAATTGTAATGTAAATATCTGATATACAGGACATGTGCTATGTGGCCCATGTAAAAGGGTCATTTAATTCCCCCAAGGGATCGTGACCCACAGGTTGAGAACTACTGACATGGTTTCTTATCCCCAAACTCAGGAAGTTGTTCAGAAAGCTTGGAAGTGCTCTAATGTTCACTTTGCTCATGAATGGTAACATCTGCAGAATCTGGACTTCTCCTTCCTAATCCCATGTCCAGAAAAAACTGAACCATCTGTGGTTGTTGGGACAGATATGAAGCAATTATTGTACTTAATATGATAGCCATTCTTTGAAATGGTTCACCTGCTAACAGCTCTCTTACAGTGGAACAGTGATTAGAGAACTATTTTCATTTAGAATACTAAATCTCAAAATACCATACTGAACGTGTAGCAATAATGCTAATTAATAAATATTTTTAAAAAAATGTATCTGAATTGATTCAAATGTGTATGTCTAAAAGGAAGCTGGAGGGTTCTTTTGCATCCATTCACAGCATTACTGCAGACCTGTCCTCAAGTGGCTTTGTTTGAGAATAGAATAAACTTGAAATAATTAGTGACAAAGTCAGCTTCCACGGACCTGATCCTTTGGCACTGCTAGGAAACTTAATGCTGTCTAAAATGCTGCCAAGAACTGTTGGCTACAGAGTTATATACATTTAAAAAAAAAAATCCACTGGAGTCATGTAAATCCCTGCTGCCTCAAACTCCACAATGACTAACAATTCTTTTATAATTGACAAGACTTTCAGTACAGTGTGTTGGAATGGACCTTTATTTGTTGAGATCTTGATATCTTTATAAGTAATTGGGATATCTGCCAGACAACAGTCTACAGTCATTATTGCTAGACTCCCAATAGAAGTACAGAGCTATATTTGGCTAATGTGCAGTACCAAGTAGTAACTAATACACAGAAGTGGATGGTACAACTAAGCTTTCTTTTCACACTATTAATTATAAATTAAAAAAAATTAAAGAGATCAACTAAAGGTAAATTAGTCCAAATAAAGTACATGACAATTGCCTTAAGAAAGTTATGGCTAAAAATGGTTCGCAACAAAAGAATGTCATGGTAATTGGAGGCCAGGGAATACTACAAATCCACTCCATGCAACAGACCAAGAGATTTCTTGGGAGGTGGGAGAGACAAAATGACTACCATTGAGCAGGGATTGAGAAAACAACAGGCCAGGCTGTGAGGATGGGCTTTATAGCCAGAATGGAGCTTGTACATAGTAGAAACCTGCTCTATTGGCCTTCAGTGATGACTAGAAGTCGATGCTGAGTCACTGAAGGCAGGAAGGAACCAAATTCTGGAATGTGGGTAAAGGATTTTTCAAAGTTCTCAGTATGCCCAACAGTGACAATTTGAATAATGTCAAATAGTCGCAAAGGGAAAGAAATTAAATAATGAAAGAATATTTTATTATTCAATGTCATGACTAATTTTTAAATAACAAGAATTTATCATTCCTACTCTTCTTTTTTCCTTTTGTTTTATTTTCTTTTGGCTTTTTTTGTTTTGTTTTGTTTTTTTGCTATTGTTGTTTGTTGATTTATTTCTTCAACACAGAGTCTTACTGTATAGTTCTGATTGTACTGGAACCCACCATGTAGACTAGGCTGGCCTGGAACTCACAGAGAGCTTCTGCTTCCCTCCTGAATGCTAGGATTAAAAGTGCATGCCACTATTTCTGCCTTATCATTCCCAGTCTTGTAGCAACAGTTTTCTCTTGTTAAAACAGGAAGGTACTAAATGCTTTCTTATCATGGCTTTGTTAACACCTAATCTCTAGCAAGATTTCTAATTTGTTTACAGTACAACGCTTTGTTGTCTTTCTTCCACATTTACATTTCTTATTGCTTTGTATTACTCCAGATTCCACCACCAATCATCTATCACACACTTAGGATACAATACATCTCTTTTGTGAGTTCAGTTCCTGTATAATTCTCATAGACCACAATTAAGATTTTTTTCCCCTCATCTTAAATAAGCAGACAATGGTTAGAAATGGAGATTCCGGATAGATCAGCAAGTACTTCAAGAGGCTACTGACTGGAGCATTATTCATAATTTATGATACTTCAAATGTTTAATAATGTCTACTAACCAAAAAAACATACTAAATGAATTCTGCATGATAATGAGATATGTTTGATTCTAAATTAAACATAAGTATTAATGTGGGTAGCTACTAAAATATCATTTGCATGTCTGTTTACCAATTTCAAAAACGGAAAATACATACATACCAAAAATTACCTCCATTACAATATCTGATTTTCAAAGCAAAATGTAGTAACTACACTCATATCTACTTTTTTACTTATTCAAAGCATCTTTTACCTCTATCATGATGCAGATAACTTTAATATACACAACACATTGCCACTGTTTAACTTAGAAAATCCCTGCTCTTGTCCCAGAATCCCTTTGTCTACTACTTTGTGGAGGCGGAGGGGGGAATCTTGTATTTCTAGAAATTAGTGAGCCATACCACAGTAAAAATTCTATTGAACAGGTAGATAAGTAAATTTAATAAATAGTTCAGTTTAGAGAAAAAAAATGTGATAAAGATGTGCTGAGTCTTACATGGCCATAAGGAAGAGAGAGTGTGACATGATTTCCAGCCCCTGGAACAGAACCAACAGGGTGTGAACCTTCATGAATGTTGACGGTTGCTGTGGGCATAGGGCTTATTTGCATGGTAGTGTGCATGATTAACTTTATGTTCCTCCTTCAGGAGACACTCTTCCTGAAAGGATTATTGGGAAATATTCTCCCTGCTAAGGGTGATGACTCCATGATAATTAGAAACAGCATGAGTCTAGGAATCTAGGGTGTATCCATGTCCATAGCAGGAATGTTAAATGCTGTGGCCTTCAGGACGACCCTTAAGGCTATAGGAAAGAACTCTGAAAACATGAGTTCAAAAATGGGATCTCTCAACTATGAAAAATATAAAGATTCAATTTGAATTATATGAAGGACTTCAGAGACCTAAAAGTACAGAGACACATACACTATGAGCTAGCCGGTCAGAAAGATACAAAGGCAGGCAGATACAAAGTCAAGTAGATCCCTGAGTTCAAGGTTAGCCTGGAAGAGAACAAATTTAGGTCCAGGTGGTTGGAATGGCAATCTCAGGATGGGATCCCACTCAGATAAGTATATTGATTGTGCTTAGAAAGGCAGGCAGATCTCTGAATTCATCTGCAATGTCAAAAAAAAAAAAAAGTACTTGCTATCTTTTTCTAAGAATCATTGGGCTGGGGTCATGGAATGCTGATTTGTGGGATAATCAAAAGAAAACTTAGAGTTAGTGATTAAATTGATATTTAAATGAAAGACTGGGCCTTGGTCTGCTGAGCTATCTGGATGAGCTATCTGGAGATCTCCAGAGAGAGCTGTCTGGAGCAGAATATAGGCTGTCAGCTTGTACCCCGTGATTGACTTTGAGCCTTTTTTTCCCCCGCTGCTCTCAAATACCCTTTCTCTCATGAACCCCTCTTCAAGCTGAAGCTGGTCCTTGACAAATATATATCCCAATCTAAAATAAACAAACAAACAAACCTGCCTTATTTGTCTTTCTCATAGACTTAATTCCATTCCTGTCCCATGTGAAAGTTTAATTGTGTCAAGTAAAATAATTTTGAAAAGCTTAGTTATCATTAGGATCCATTAATGAAGATGAATTTTCTAGAAATCTTGAACCTGATAAGAAAAAAAAGTAATTTAGACTTCTGTTAAACTCAAAGTAGAGAATGAGATTGTGTATGTGTGTGTATATGTGTGTGTGAATATGTGTATGTGTGTGTGTGTATGTGTGTGTGTGTGTATGTGTGTGTGTGTGTGTGTTTGCATGTATATTGGAAAAGCTACTCCAAAACTCATTATTTGCTCAGCAGATAAAATACAATGTAATGTTTTATTTTATTATGACTCTATTGAGTGAAGTACATAATGACAGAAGCTCCCCATTGGAGGTTGCAACAACCTAAGGAAGGTTGAGTGAAAATATATAGTTTTGATTGTACCAATGTTCACTGTTTTTGTTTCTCATCATATAAGACTTCACTTGAAATTTTCATTCATAACAAAATTCAAAGAATAATGCCATTTAGATTTGTAAGAGTCCTCAAGAGATTACTATAATTGTCAAAACACAATGAAAGCAGTTCACAAGTGAAGTGGATTAATTCAACACATGCATTTCAATGGGAGAATTCTAAATAAATGGGAGCAGACAGACTTTATTGTCCATTAAAACAATGTCATTAAACATATTATAATGCCAATAAATTTATTGTGATGATAATATTCAAATAATATACTAAGAATGCAAGGATGGTTTAATATTAAGAAAACTAATATCGGATTCATATTTTTTTAAAAAACAGGTTATTACAAAACCTAAAAGAATTAATGTATTAAAATTCTACAGACATGACTTCAAAAAAATAAAAAAAACAAAAGCAATCACAATCTGAATGCCATGAGCTGCCTTGAGGTGGCACACATACTTAGTGAAAGCACATTTGATTGATATCTACTTGATTAACTTCCATGAAAAATAACTGTAGCTTTCTATATGTAAAAGGAATGATTACTTAGTAATGGTAGACTATTCTTGAATGGATTTATGTACTTTTGCTTAGAGTTGGTATGCATGTGCATAGAAACTTCCATACTCTCTCAAATATTTATATCAGACTCTAATGCAATAAATCAAATTAAGTGCTGAAAAAAATAACAAAAAATTAATTGGGGTGGGGAGCAAGTTAAGTTCCTTGAAAGACAGTAAGAATGAAGCATACATTAAATGGTTTTTTTTTTTTTT
>JADRCC010076150.1:0-14249 GCA_019843855.1 Hylomyscus alleni
GTGTGTGTGTGTGTGTGTGTGTGTGTGTGTGTGTGTGCGCGCGCGCGCGTGTGTGTGTGGGTCTGTGGGTGTGTGTGTTTCTATTTCTACTTTAGTTTCTTGAACTTATTTCATTTCCTTCCACTGTATGTTTTCATAGATTTTATTAATATATTTAATATTATCCTCTTTACAGATCTCAAGTATATTTATAAAGTCTATTTTGTTGTTTTTGTCTTAGGTTTCAGTTATATTGTACTTCTTAAGGCCCACTGTGATAGTATTGCTGGTTTCTGTTGCCCTTTCTACTTTTTAGGATGCTATGATGGTTGTGAATTGCCTGGTAGGGAATACTTTTGAAATTATGTGAGATGTGGTCACTAGGGGTCCTGGGAAGAAAGTGGTTATATTATTTGCAGCTTAAACCAAAAATGGGGACAGACTAGATGGTGGGGATGTGTTCAGTGTATCTCCAGGAGAAAGGAAATCTTGGCATGCCTTTTAGACTTGTATAGACTCTTGGGAATTGGGTCACAGAGGAAAGAGAGGCCACAGTAGGTCTTTTACAAAGTTTGGGATAAAACAGATGATTCAAATTGGCACGAAGAAGAGACTCTACAGATTGTTTACCTGATTCTTTGGCCAACAAGGGTGAAGGATTTTGAGGGAGTTCATGTGGGATTTGGCAGTTGAGAAAAAGGTTATATACTGTCTCATAATGGTAGCAACTTAACATCATCATGAAGAATAGAAATAAAATCATAGTGTAAACAAAAGATGATCATATATAATCACCAAAACTTACCCTCTGTATTCAGTTTCTCCTCATATATTGAATGTGTTTGTGTGTTTTTGTGTATATGTGTCTGAATAGATAATCATGTTATGTGTTCACTATTTAAAATTATTTTCTTTATCCATCATGCTAAATATACATGTGGCTATATAACATGATTGCAATGTTACAGTATTCAGAATTTTTAAAATAATTACTATAACCAGTAGAGTTTTTGATTTCTTATTATTTCTTCTTGCTTGGAAGCATTCCTATTTATGTGAACAGCATCATTTGACAGATTTTTGAAAGAACAAGCCTGATGGGAATAAACTGTCAGATTTTATGGATTAGAAAAGTCTATCATGTCATGTCTAAAAGACATTTTGCAGGACACAGTGCTTCTAGTTGACAATTTGTTTTATGCTTCCTATAGTATTTTGAAAAAGCAGACAAATGTATATGGGTTTCAAAAGAGGATAAACAGATTATTGTTTCTCCAATTCTAAATCTATTATAGAAGTTTTGCTTTGAATGGTAACTATGTGCATAGAATACATTCAATCCTGAAAGTGTAAGATTTAATATGAAGCTCCATAGCTTTCATTTTCCAAGTCTACTCAAACCATCGTATAGACTTTGGGTCTGGTTAATTTTGGTTTGTGGTGCTTTATATATTCATAAGTTTCTTTTATAATAAAGTTTACAATACGTTAAAAAATTAAAAACCTTATACAATCCCCATAGTTTTTATGATCTGCAAACAGAACTCAGTGGTCAAATGATGTCCTTTCTTTTCCCTTGTAACCTTGACTATTTGTATTAGGAGGTAACCATGATCCAAAACCAGAGGAAGACAATATTCACATTTAAATACATTTTGATCATATTTTCTCCTGCCCCATATAATATTTTCATTGAAGAAAGGAGAATGTTTCATAGAATGGATTGAAATTCTATAACTTGGGAAGGAAGGGTGAAATAATGAATGTGTGGAGGAATAATTAACACTGAAAACCTTTTGTAAAAACCATATGGAAACCTGCAATACAAGCTGCTTAAAAGATAGTTAAAGTGGAATTAACTTATAATAGAGAAAAACCCCACTCCCCACATAGACATCATATGCTTCTAAATAAGCTGGCATTGGCAGGAATTCTTTTGAAATTCTTATTCAATGAGACCATATAAAACCCCAAACATTACAAGGTATGGAATTGGTCTTGGTAACCCTGCAAAACTTCCCTATGAAGACGTCTTCACATACCTAAGTCATAAACATGGAGAAAACAGTGACTACAGCCTTGGAAGCTTCAAATATTTTTTACTGTTTAGTTTTCACAGTGGTGGAAGGCCCCAGACATGCTGCCAGAGTAAAAGGTAATCATCAGTTTTACCCAGCCCTGAACCCTGAATGCTATAGCAAAGATATTTTACGGTATGATATGCCAAATGTTGCAGTAGAATTACAACTGATACGGGCTTTACAAACCACTGTATGAGTAGGTTTAAAGTGTGCTCTGTGAGATGAAATCCATACCTGGCGACCCAGAACCTGTGAGTAAACCTATTCCCACTATTCTGCTAAATAGACTCAGTGTCAAATGACTCCTAATGATTTATTTTCATACTCAAAAATCATTTCTCAACAATATCAGAGAATGTTTATTGTTATAGTATATAGATATTTACACAGGAGTATTCAAATGGAGAAAATAATAACTTCAGAGTGCAAAAACTTAAATGGTTGTCTATAACACACCCTTCTCTCAAGGCCCAAGAATCTTTCTGAAAGAGAGGGCATAAAATCTTCCAAAGCCAATGGTGATGAATAGTTTCAAGAAAACTAATTTCTGGATACAATAGGGAAGATGGACATATAAAAACAATTCTCACAACATGTGAAGACCTTTGAAAGATCTAGTCATATAAAATAGCCACAGAGGAAGGGGTGAATGGTTGACAAGTAATCATACTGTTAGTTGATAATGTATTGACCATTGGTTTAGGCTTGTAAAGGCAGAGTAAGTTTTACTTTTATATTTTAAAAAAAACATGCATTCTGATAATCTATTTCCTCATCATCATCTGTTCCTCTAATGTGCCCAAATTTATACTTATATATTTATATATCAATTCATATAAATATATTGGTTTATATACTTATTTTCTCCCTCTCTTCTTCTTTCATACAAGGAAAAGAAAAGTAAAAATCCCAGGGACAGGAATCAGGAGAGGTTGGGTTTGTGGGCAAGAGGAAGCAGGAGGGAATATGTGATTTTTCAGAGCCGAAACCAGGAAAGGAGAGAACATTTGAAATGTAAATAAAGAAAATATCTAATAAATATTTTTTAAAAATTAAAAAGATAAATAAAAAAATAGAAGCTCTCTTGAGTCAACCCTGATCAGCCTTGGCTGACCTGTGAGTCAGACATGGCCCTGGCATGCCTGAGGAAGTATATCATGGACTGCAAAATGGTGGAGACCTTTGCTTTTCAGGCAGAAATCACTCAGGTCTTATCCATTGTCACAAATACTTTCTATTCAAAGAAGGAATTTTCTTTTTAGAGTCGATCTCTAATGCTTCTGAT
This sequence comes from Hylomyscus alleni, assembly GCA_019843855.1. Taxonomy (NCBI): domain Eukaryota; kingdom Metazoa; phylum Chordata; class Mammalia; order Rodentia; family Muridae; genus Hylomyscus; species Hylomyscus alleni. Next base: position 3,346 of record JADRCC010076150.1, read on the forward strand.
GTCTTGCATGAGATTTGGTATGAGAGCCTGACAAATTCTTCAAGGTTGTACAGTGTCAAGCAGCTGAAAACTGACATCATCCCCAGCCATCCAGCAGCTCATTTTGACTTTGAACACAGACATTGGCATGGAAAAGGCTGACCTCATAAATTACTGGGAACCACTGCTAAATCTGTCACATAGGCATGCATGTGTCCTTTTCATGATGGTACAGACATGTATCATGTTTGGCATTATGGTTTGGGATTCTATTTGTCCCATGTAGTAGCAGGGAAAGTGTTTGTCATCACAAAGCACAATGATGATGAACACTATGCCTGGAATTCTTCTTCTGCTGGATCCTTCACAGGTCCTGAATAACATGGTTAACCTTAATGGAACATGTACCAAATTGATCCTTTACCTCAAAGAAGACCACACAGAATACTCAGAGGAGAGGAAGGTTAAGACAGTGATAAAGAAACACTCATACTTTATAGGTTATTCTATCATTCTCTGTTTGGATAAGGAGCAAGAGAAGGAAAGAAGTAATGATGAGGCAGAGAAAGAGAAAGATGTAAAGAGAAAGAAGATAAGGAAGAAAAGCCTAAGATGCAAGATGTGGAATCAGAGGAGGAGGATGACAGTGTTTAAAAAAGAAAACAAGATTACAGAGAAATACATTGATGAGGAAGAGTTGAATAAGACTATACTCATATATGCAAGAAACCCTGATGATATCACTCAAGAGGAATACAGCAAATTCTACACAATCCTCATCAGCGATTGGGAAGGCTACTTGGCAATCAAGCACTTCTCTGTAGAAGGTCAACTAGAGTTCAGAGAATTATTCTTCATTCCCTGATGAGCATCCTTTGACCTTTTTGAGAGCAAGAATAACATCAAACTGTATATCTATCATTTTCCCATCATGGACAGATGTAAAGAGCTGATATCTGAATACTTTACCTTTATCCATAGAGTAGTAGACAGTGAGGACCTGCCTATGAAAATCTACTGAGAAGTACTTCAGCCAAGAAAGATCCCTAGAGGCATCCACAAAATACACTGAAAAGTGCATTGTGCTCTTTTCTGAGTTGGCTGAAAACAAACAAAACTATGAGAAATTCTATGAAGCATTTTCCCAAGAACTTGGAATCCATGAAGATTCCAATAACTGTTACAGTCTATATGAGTTCCTTTGCTATTATTATTCTTCTCAGTCTGGAGATGAGAAGATTTTCCTGTTAAAGGATATGTCTTACATGAAGGAGACACTGAAGTCTATTTACTATATCACAGGTGAGAGGAGAGCAAAAAGTAGGTGGCCAACATTGCCTTTGTGAAGTATGTGAGCAACTAGGGCTTTGAGGTGCTGTATAGGACAGAACCTATTGACAAGTACTATGTACAGTAGTTCAAGGGATTTGATGTAAACAACTTGGTTGAAAAAGTGACAATCTTCAATAGGCTTGTATCTTCACCCTGCTGCTTTGTGACAAGCATCTATGGCTAGACGGTCAATACAGAATAGATTATGAAGGCCAAAGAATTGTGGGGCAACTCTACAATGAATTACATGATGGCCCAAAATCATCTAGAGATCAGTACTCACCACTCCATTCTGGAGAACCTGCTGCAAAAGGCTGAGGCAGACATAAATGGTAAAGCTGTTAAGAACTTGGTAGTGCTGCTGTTTGAAACTACTCTGATTTCTCAAAATGAGGATCCTCAAACTGATTCCAACTGCTTCTACCACTTGGTTTCACTAGACCTAGATATAGATGCAAATGAGATAAAAGCAGAGGAGCCCAGTGCTGCTGTCCCCGATGAGATTGTCTTGGTGATGATGTGGATGCCTATCTTAGGGAAGCAGTAGATTAAAGACCCGTCTGGGAAGCCCATGCACCCTGTATAGTTGCCCTGTTTCTCCCTGTGCCTTAAGGCAGGAAAATACCCTCCCACTCTCAAAATACCAGGTTTGAGTACTGTATATTTTTTGTTTGTTTTAATTTGTTCTAAAATTAAATGTATACAAAATAAAGAAGATGTCATTTATAAAGACAGAAATATAAATAGATAGATAGATAAATAAATAAATAAATAAATAGCATCCACTTTGTGTTGGTGAACTATTCCTGGCTAGGGTCTGATGTAGAATATGGTTTATATACTCTGCAGCACCACAAAGAAAAATAATATTTTCGTTTCTCAGCAGGTGACAATTAAAGATAGCTTTTTGGTTTGGGTGGGATTTTGTGTTCACTTCACCTTCATAGTGTTGGTAATTTGACTGGTTTGAATCTGTGGCAGTCTTGTATATGCTGCCATATATTTTGAGTTCGTAGTTATTGTATCTGAATGATCCTATTTTCTGAGAGTCATCCATCACCCCTGGCTCTTATAATCTTTCTGCCTCCTCTTCCACATAATTCCTGAGTCTTGAGAGAAGGACCTTATACAGACATCCCATTTAGAGAAAAATGCTTTAAAATTTCTGCACATTATTCAATTTTAGGTCCCTGTGTTAATTACCATCTAATATAAGAAGATTTTTTTTATTATGGTTGAGTGATACACTGATCTATGGGTAGAACCATATGTCATTTAAAGGTGATTTTATGGATAAGATCTTTAGTGGTATAATACCACTAGGTACTCCCCTATCTAGTCTACTAGAAAGGTTTCATGACCTATGGAGTCTCAAGTTCTTGGTTGATTTAGAAGTGTCAAGTATGAGTTCCATGTCATAGACAAGGACTTTTATAATGAAATATTTGATTACTCCCAAAACATTTCATCTAATAATATGTGCATCTGCATCTGCCCTGCCTCAGGGCATAGCCTATCAGGAGATGAAATGCAGGGAATTTGATGGTACTTATCCCAGGCTACCACCCCATGGACAGGTGCTAGGCTGTATACAATGCTCAGGGGTTGGGAAAGTTCTGTATTAGATCTGGGAAAGTCAGAGCTGGTTCAGGGGTTCACAGAGCAGACTGGAAAAGAGGCCTGGGCCATGAGGTTCTCAGACTTTTGGACATGCAGACACCACTGCTGGGAGTCACAGAAGAACCTAGAACAGAGTAGGGGGGCAGCTTCTAGAACAGGGCCAGGTGAAAGGGGAGCTCCACAAGAAACTCAAGAAGAAGGAAGATCAAAGTGTGGATACTTCGATCCTTCTTAGAAGGGGGAACAAAACACCAATCTAAGGAGTTTCAGAGATGAAGTGTAGAGTAGAGACTGAAGGAATGACCATCCAGAGAGTGCCCCATCTGGGGATCCATCCCATACACAATCCACAAACCCAGACACTACTGTGGATGCCAGCAAGTACCTATTGACAGGAACCTGACATAGCTGTCTCCTGAGAGGCTCTGACAATGTCTGACAAATACAGAAGTGCATGCTCACAGCCATCCATTGGACTGAGCACAGGGTCACTAATGAAAGAGCTAGAGAAAGGACCCAAGGAGCTGAAGGGTTTGTAGCTCCTTAGGACAAACCACAATATGAACTAACTAGTACCCTCAGAGCTCCCAGAGACTAAACCACCAACCAAAGAGTACACATGGTGGGACTCATGGCTCCAGCTGCATATGTATAGCAGAGGATGGGCTAGTTGGTCATCAAGGGGAGGAGAGTCCCTTGATCCTGTGAAGGTTCTATGCCCCAGTGTAGGGGAATGCCAGGGCCAGTAAACAGGAGAGGGTGGGTTGGTGAGCAGGGGGAGTGGTGAGGGAATAGGAAGTTTTTCCGAGGGGAAGTCAGGAAAGAGGAGAACACTTATGTTCTTGTGCTACTCACAATTGGTCATTCAGTGATTCCACAGACTTAACTTGAAATACGTAGAACATCATATATTCTTAAAGTCACTCTAATTTTTAATTTTAATAATTTAAAATTGAAATATAATCATAATTTTCTTTTTGTCCCTTTCCTCCTTTCTACTCCTCCCTTATACTTTCCCCCTGTTCCCTGTCACACCTATGACCTAGTTTATTTAGTAATTATTACATGAATATGGACACAAATACATAACTAAAACATGCTGTGCCTATTTGCTGTTGCTTATCTGAATAAGATTTCTCGCTGACCACATGGTGTTGAATAACCAAACAATGATCTCCTCCTGGGTTAAACAAATCCTAATATTTTAACATTCCTTAGTTGCCTGTAGTTGTTTGTCTACAGATGGGTCTGGACTCATGAAGTTTCTCTTTTAATGCTTGCATGAATATTAATATTGTACTTCTTCAAGTCTTATTTAGGCAAGCATATTTTTAAGGTATCTGGGTGACGTCCTTCCATCTTTAATGAAGAAATCTTTGTTAATAAGGAATTCTTTTCAGTAATTGTCTTAGAAGTTTACATTTTCCTTTAATCTTAACTTCCTATTTATGTAGAGAACAGAATTCACTGAGAAGCTTGAGTTCTGTTTTTGTTCTCTTTTCTCTTCCCACTTTCTTCTGAGATTACTTCAAATTATAAACAGATTTGCATCTTTTATGATACCAAGAATATTGCAGATTTTCAATGGAATTATTCCTTCTAGAATGTCATCTCCTAGACATTTCTTTCAAACATTTTGGTGTATATATATTTTGAACTGTTATATTCCACTTGTAGCAACTTATAAACTTACCTATAAATATATTTTTCCAAGTCTCCCAGAACACGTGCATTTGAGCTGACTTGCACCTTTAGATTATAGGAATATAAACTTTTGAAATGATCATTCCAGAAGGATTATGTAACTGATAAAAACTTTATTACTTTAATGATATTCAGTACTATTTTCTTTATAATGCATATTTGTCAGAGTATATTAAATGATCTAGCTGTGCAGTGGTGGCACATGCCTTTAATCCCAGCACTTGGGAGGCAGAGGCAGGCGGATTTCTGAGTTTGAGGCCAGCCTGGTCTACAGAGTGAGATCCAGGACACCCAGGGCTACATAGGGAAACCCTGTCTTGAAAAACAAACAAACAAAAAATGATCTAAGGACCTCCACGTACCACCACCAGACACATACACGCATATTAGCCAGTATTTTTCCTTGTTTCTCTTGTTGTTGTAATTTTTGTTTGGTTCTCAGAATCCTAAAATAAGAGTTCTAAAAGAGTTATAGTCCCCAGACCTCTAATTGTTTTTATGAAAGAGAAAATTTTACTATTCTGGATATTGCTTTATTCTTAATAGTCTATTACTTTAATATCTTGTATTTGTTAGTATTTCATATTTGTTTCTAATGTAATGTTAAGTAACTTATCATTTTGACACTGTTATAAATAGGCTGTTAAAATGTCCATATAAGAATATTAATAATTTTCTAATATTCCCTAAATTGCAGCATTATTGATTGTCTCATTCAGTGAATCTAATTCCAAATTTGTTCATGGGTGAGAATTAGAAACATTCAAATCTAATTTGGTTCTCACAATTGGAACCAAGCTTTTAATATTTTGTCAAACCATTGGCAGCTGGTATCTTTATTGATCGGTCAATAAACAATTGGTGACAAGAACCTTCAATGTTTGAACATGCAGTTTCTGGATTAAATCAAATTGTTAGAACCAATCCCCAATAGGTGGTATTGTTTATTGCCTTCTTGTGGAAGATTATATTAAATGTTTTGCAACATCTTTGACATCTTCATTTCTGATGAATTCTTTGAATGATTAAGATTGGTAATATTTTCAGATATAAAGGAGCTAAAATAACTAGCAACTTTATATGAGTGGTTGTCAACAATAGGTGAGCCTCACAGGCAGTCTGTTTATTTATGGTGTAGATTAAGTTAAGGTGGGAAGATTCACTCAAATTATGAGCGGCACCATTCCAAAATGTGTGTCTGGGACTCTATATGAAGGAGATTTCAAGCTGAGGATTAGCATTCATTACTTGTAGAATCCTCATTGTGGATGAAGTGTGGCCTGTTCCCTCAGTACCCTGCTGATATACCTCTGCCAAGGATGATACACTCAAGTCGCAAATAAAGACTTTCTCTATTACAATTCTTCTCATCAATATTATTTTCACAACAATGAGAGACTAATAAAAGTTTCCAAAGGTTGTTTACTCAACTTTAAATGTTGTATGTTTTATATAGAATGTGGTTTTGGGACAAATAATTTCTTTGTCAGTTGCTTCATCTGATCTTATTTTATTATTTCTGGAAACTGTTCATCAATTCCGTTTTACTGACTGTGTGTTCCTTTTATTTAATTCTTTAATAATACCAATTATATATATATTATAGCCCATTTTTTATAATCTAGATTTATGATATGAAATATTTTCTAAAGTTTTTGTATCTGCATTTTTGCCACAAACTTTTCCCAAACATATTTCTACATACTTACTTTGTCTTTGTCAGTTTACTTTCCTTCATACCATTTCAAATACATGGCAGCTTTGTTTTCTTTTACTTATTTTGACTTTTTACTTATTTAGTATCTTCTGGCTTATGTCCAATACTTTCCCAACTTTTGCTGCACCATCTAGCTCATTCTGGAGATTCCGTTTTAAGGATAAGATTGTTTGAACTGTGTCGATTGAATTTAAAATGATATAGTTATGTTATATGTTGCTTCACATTATTTCTTTGCATATACTCTTTGCCTTTCATCGCTTTGTTTCTTTGTATTAGTCTTATAGTATGTTTTATACATAGTTTTTCACTTATCATTAACTATTGATATTTGAACAAAGTTTCTTAGACCAGTAGTTCTCAGCAGTTTATATAGAAAAATAGTTCAAGTTTCATTTACTTATGATATTTTGAGCTATGTGTCCATCATATTGGTCATATAATTTTTATTTCTTCCCTACCATCCACAGATTGATTCTTGTTTAATATTTCAGTCAGCCTTCCTTCTCTATATGTTTCATTGAATATGGGGGCTGGATTCAAGTACTGCTTAAATGGCCATATTTATCTTTTTAAACAATAGGTTTTGTTTTGCCTCATGGTATTTCACACACATTTGTGATTTTATCTTTATTATTTTGAAATTTGTAGCTACAGTATATCTTTATAGGTATACTTTTAAATGTCTTCTACATTCTTTTCATTTCATAGTCATTTTTCACACAGTGCTAAAATTGAGCAATATATTTGTTTTATTTTACTAAAATATTCAGTTTTATCAAGCATTAGTCTTATTTGGGATTAATTTATAAGTATGGTGGGGGGCTTTTCTTAACACTAATAATGTTAGTTTTAAGATTTATATAACAATAAATACATTCATATTTTCTACTATAAAGTGATTTATATCGTATATATCAAAGTATTGAGTACTTGATTTAAATTTGAGTTTGTTTATTATTTTCATTTTTATTTTTAACATTATCCATCTCATTTGTTAAATACATATCCTTATAGAAAATATAATATGTATATAAAGGAGCTATAGAAATTACCAAAGATATGCCTGTATTGTTAGTTCATTAAAATACACTCTATTAATGAAAAACCTTAACATCGTAGCTGATATTTATAATCGTAACAAAAGGTGCCCTTATTTTCTTCTAACATTTACATCTTGATATCTACAGATTTATAATGAACTCTATATAATAAATCCTATGTCAAATCAGTTTATTAGCAGCTTTACAAACAGCTTTCTCTTTTCAATGTATCTTTCCATCATTGCAACCAGTTGTTGCTTATTTCCAAATTATCATTTCATAATATCATGTAATAGCTTTGTATATACAAATCTTAACAGATTTAAAAACTTCATCTGAAATAGTACATGAATATGACCAACAGCAACTGTGGAGTGACAAACCTATAACGTGATAAAGATTCGTGAGTGATTATAAGAAGCTATATACAAAAGATAGATACATAAAACTAGATAGGTAATATTCTTGCAGATATGTAGAATGGCAAGGATATATATGCAAACACAAAAACAAGTACCAAAATCTTACCTCCACATAATCTACAATGTATGCATAAGTTGTATTCCAAGAAGGGTGCTGACCTTAGTCACTGTAATCTTTAATTACTTTCCTCTATAAATATATATATGTATATATATTTATAAATATAAGTAAGGGTCTAGAGAGGTGACTCTGTGGTTAAAATTGCTGGCTGCTCTTCCAGAGGACTTGGATTCAGTTCCTAGCACTCACATAGCAGCTCACAACTGTCTGTAACTCCCGTTCCAGGGGATGTGACACCCTCACACCAATGCACATAAAGTAAATTTAATTGTTTTAAATCATATAATCAACAGAGTAGAGAGAGTGAGGAGGCTGCGTCTGGCTCCTGCTCTCACAGCCATTGCAGTACATTGAGCTCCATAGAGACAGCGCCGGGGCAAGCGAGAGCCGGACGGGCACTGGGCAACTCTGTGCCTCGTGGAGGAAAATGAACTAAACATGGGCAAAGGTGATTCTAAGAAACTGATAGGCAAAATGTCTTCTTATGCATTCTTTGTGCAAACTTGCCGGGAGGAGCACAAGAAGTAGCACCCAGAAGCTTCTGTCAACTTCCCAGAGTTCTCCAAGAAGTGCTCAGAGAGGTAGAAGACCACGTCTGCTAAAGAAAAGGGGAAATTTGAAGATATGGCAAAGGCTGACAAGGCTTGTTATGAAAGAGAAATGAAAACCTACATCCCCCCAAAGGGGAGACCAAAAAGAAGTTCAAGGACCCCAATGCACCCAAGAGGCCTCCTTCGGCCTTCTTCTTGTTCTGTTCTGAGTACCACCCCAAAATCAATCAAAGGCGAGCATCCTGGCTTATCCATTGGTGATGTTGCAAAGAAACTAGGAGAGATGTGGAACAACACTGTAGCTGATGACAAGCAGCCCTACGAGAAGAAGGCTGCCAAGCTGAAGGAGAAGAAGTATGAGAAGGATATTGCTGCCTACAGAGCTAAAGGAAAACCTGATACAGTGAAAAAGGGGGTGGTCAAGGCTGAAAAGAGCAAGAAAAAGAAGGAAGAAGAAGATGAGGAGGAGGATGAAGAAGATGAGGAAGAGGAGGAGGAGGAAGATGAAGAAGATGATGATGATGAATAAGTTGGTTCTAGCACAGTTTTTTTCTTGTGTATAAAGCATTTAACCCCCCTGTACACAACTCACTCCTTTTAAAGAAAAAAATTGAAATATAAGGCTGTGTAAGATTTGTTTTTAAACTGTACAGTGTCTTTTTTTGTATAGTTAACATACTACCGAATGTGTCTTTAGATAGCTCTGTCCTGGTGGTATTTTCAATAGCCACTAACCTTGTCTGGTACAGTCTAGGGGTTGTAAATTGGCATGGAAATTTAAAGCAGGTTCTTGTTGGTGTACAGCACAAATTAGTTATATATGGGGACAGTAGTTTGGTTTTTGTTTTGTTTTTTTTTTTTGGTTTTAGTTTTGGGTTTTTTTTTTTTTCATCTTCAGTTGTCTCTGATGCAGCTTATTAGAAGATAATTGTTGTTCTGTTAACTGAATACCACTCTATAATTGCAAAGAAAAAATGCGACTATTTTGTTGACATTCTGAATGCTTCTAAGTAAATACAATTTTTTATTAAAAAAACATATAATCTATATAAATCATCACTGATTTAAAGCTCTTTGGGCTTTTATTAGATGCAGTGAGTTTTGGAATATTTTCAAAGTAGTAAATATATAGTTTAGGGTTTCGAATTGCCCCACCCCAAATTCTGTATTATCTCTAAATTTTTGAAGCATGTATTGATCCAAAGCTGCAGGATGTCTATGACATAGGACAACAACAAGATAGCTGGGAGGCATACAGGTGAGTATCCAATATTGATGGTGTCACAGAAGCCAGAGACCTTGAACCAGACCAATGTCTCAATGTAATGAACATTTGCATGTGAAAATGTATGGGCAAAGGTGTATACTGTGGCACACACTGTGAGACACTACAGCTACCACAACGAGGTATTTTCTATGTTTTGATTTGTTTACTTTTGTTTGAATATATAAATGGTCTTTAATGAGGGGGTGTTGAAATGGCAGAAGATGAATATGAGGGGATGGGGAGATGAGTGTGACTGGCGTGCATAATGTGAAACTCAAAGAATCAATAAAAAGGTTAAGAATATACAGTTGATGTTCATTAAAGTGTTCTTTATGATCAATGATATTAGGGTGAGTTCAATATAATTGTATGTATTTACCAAATTAAGTTCATACAAAGTTTCTAATATCCTATAAGAATGTTTACTATAACAATGCTAAAAAGCAAATTAATTTCAGGACATAAAACCAACATATCACTGTTAATATAGTGTTATTAACATGGACTGCTAGTATTTACTGAATTTTTACTAAAATATAGTTACTATGAAAAGAAGGTTGCATGAATGTATTTTTAATACTCCTCACTTTGTGAGTTCGTTAATGATATCCTACTTTTTCAGAGAAGATAAAGAAACATCACCATGGTTAGACAACTTATTTGAAATTATACAGTTAGGGAATGGTAGGAGAAGATACTAGTCTACTTAATTAAAATGAGTACAAATTAGAAGTAATCCAAGATATTGAATGAAATAAGTAACTCTCAAATAGACAAATATCATTTGTTTGCTCTCATTTGTCCTAAGTTTTATATAGATGCATAAAGTCAAATATTTAAAGGTGCTATAAAAGGAGAAATAAAAATGTCTAGGTCCAAGGGAAGAAAAGTGTTTACTGCAAGGGAAACAAGTGTAAAAGGAGAGGATATTAGTGTATAGGGAGACTATGTTCAAAGTACACTATATATATGCATGAAATGGCTCTATGTGACCCAGAATAATAAAATGAAATAATAACAAATTATAATGGCACAAGGTAACAAAATACAGGAAAATAATTATCTAATGATGAGAAATATTTTCTTAAACAATTTTACTACTTGGAATATAATTTGTTATTATTTCATTTTATTATTCTGGGTCACAT